>VZUI01021534.1:0-20365 GCA_013401135.1 Cettia cetti
TTTGTTTGCTTGTTTTTTTTCTGTACTACTACATTTGTTTATTTTAATATTCCTAGTAAAGAACTGCTATTCCTATTCCCAAATCTTTGCCTGAAAGCCCTTAATTGCAAAATTATAGTAATTTGGAGGGAAGGGGGGTTACATTCTCCATTCCAGGGAAAACTCCAGTTTCCCCTGGCAGACACCTGTCTCTAAACCAGGACACCATGCTAGCAGGATGAGGCAGGGCACCTGCTACTCTGTTATAGGTCCTACTCAAGCAGATAAAATTCAGCGGCTGGGGGTGGTGCCACTCAGTGTTCCTTTATGAAAGGCTGTGGGAAGTGCTTTCTGATGAGCTGAATAAATTGCTGCTTTATCTGCTAAGTATCAGGGACATTAAATTGTCATTTGATGGGAGAAAAAAAAGAGAGAGAAAGAATTTACCTGCTCTCGTGGGTGATGCTGTTGTTTCTGTCACACCTGCAAAAGGAAGGTGAAACCAGATTAAGGAAGAGGCGAGTGTGAAAAATAGGGAGACTATCTTGTGATGTTTCTGCAGTCAAAATTATGAAAGGGCTAGTCACTGGGAAGTACATCTGGCATAATGCTTCCCTACCCACCTCCTTCCCAGACCTGTGTAATAAAGGACCAGTCACTAACCTGAGCAATTCACAGCAGCATCTTCCTTATGATCACAGTTTTTGCCAAACAAAGGCTTGGCAGGACAGTCCCAAAGAGACAGCTCTGTTCCTTTACAGTGCACCTTCTCCAACCAGATGGGACCAGTCCCTTCTCCAAAGGCAGCTTCACCCAGAGCAGACACAGCAGATCCACAGCCCAGCTGCCTGCATACAACATTGGCATCTGCCACGTCCCAGGCGTCATCACAGATTGTTCCCCAGGAGCCTTGGTGCCACATTTCCACTCTGCCTGAACATTCATCCTCTCCTCCCATGACTCGTAGCTTCTCCCTGTCTGCAAAAACCAGAAACCTGCTCTTTTACTGAAACAGCTGGAAGGTCCACAGGGACCAATAAGGAAAAAGAAAGAGGTGGTGTTCTACCTGAACAACTTGTAGAGTTTGGACATTCAGCAAATGCAGCTGGAGATGTTGCTTCCTTTCTTCCTGCCGAATTTAAATAATGAAGTAAATACTTTAATTATTCTCTGAAAAGAACTGAGAGAGTATAAAATACCTGAAAATTTACCATCAGGTTAATTATTTTCTGAAATATTTGTATGGCCTGTTTAGTTCTTGGCAGATGGCTGTTTGGCTGTTGCTGTGAGTAATAATCTTCCTGATGGTCATGCCTTCCTTCTTCTCAGGAGGCAGCTGCAATCCCTTTCAGGATATCTGAATGTCATGTAGAATTCATTTTTATTATAGTGAATATATTTATATAAATACAGATATTGATACCCATAGGTGTGAAATACTGTCATAAGAGCAGGCATTAGAAATGGACCTTTAGAACACACATAGGTGTGAAATACTGTCGTAAGAGTAGGCATTAGAAATGGACCTTTAGAACCAAACTGTTTTGTACACTTGTCTATGGCTATGTGTATACACTGATATGCCTCCTTACATGCAGAAACATAGACTTGGCTCTAGACCTCTCGGGAAGTTTCATCCTAACTCAGATCTCACAGACTGACTGCGTATCATGGATTTTTGCATTACAAAATATGCAATGGCATCATCCTATTAGGGAATTCCTTAGGATTTCACTGGGCCACAGCATTCTGTGATAATCTTATAATTTTAATTCACTCATTTAAGTCAATGATATAGACAAAAAATGTTGCTGCCATTTCCATTACACTAGAAATAATACACACCAGAGAACAAGCAAACACAAAGTAATTACTGTGATGTCCATATGTGCATGCCTAGGTTAATGTACAAGTCTGGCCATGTACAAATGCATTTCTGATTACCAATGCAAGAAATGTGGGTCTCTTCAGCTCGATTACTGCATGACTGAGGGTCCCAGGGGTCTGACTGACACTGCCAGAGCGAGCTGTGCTGCTCAGTGCATTCAATGTGGTCCAGCCACGTGGGCCCAGACCCCCTGCCGTATTTGAAATCCGTCTCTATTCCTCCTCCCTCTCCGCAGCCCAGGTGTTTGCACACGGTTGCTGCGGTGAGCTGGGACATGCTATTGGAACAAAGGCTCCCCCATGTCCCGTTGTAGAAAACTTCCACGCGTCCGGCACAGTCATTGCCGTTCACCAGCCTCAGAGCCAGGAAGTCTGGAAGTAGAGACAGAAAAATGGAATTAATGCTGCAAACTTCTTGTGACATGTTGCCTTCCTGCTGGTGTAGTAACACTTTTTTTTTACACTGCTAACTACCTGTGTTGGTTCTACCCATATTGTGGGGGATGGAAGCTCCAGAGGCTGCAGTCCTTTCAGGGTTTGTACTGGCTCTGGCTGCAATATGAGCACTAACAGGCTGCAGTCCCTTCAGGGGTCAGCAGTGTTTTTTTTCCACTTCTCTTTCATTTCTCCTCTCTCTTGCTGCTGCCATTCTGTCTTAAATATGTGTGAGCAGAGCCACCATAAGCTGCTTGGATTGTCTGATGCTGTGGTGCACAGTGGGTTGCTCCCACTGGTTTCAGAGCCAGCTGTAACTGACGGTAACAAGCACACAGCCTCGTGCTGTGGAAATCTTTACAAACTCCTCAAATTTATCCCCCAAATATCCTACCACACCACAGACTTCTGTGTGTGTGTGTGTGTGTGTGTGTGTGTGTGTTGGTGCATAATATGGGCTTCTGTAGATCCTTTCCATCTTGGTAGGACCAAGAAGATGTGCTGACCAACTGTGCTTGTCATCAAGGCAGGAAGAGGCTGTCCAAGTAAGTCCCTACTATTCCTGACTTCCCTTTTATACAACCGTCCTGTTTGAACCCACAGGATCAGAAAAGGATTTTCCAAACACACCTGAACACAGGACTCCAGCATCCTCTTTGTGTTGGCAGTTGTGCTGGCCCCATGGCCTAGAGGGACATGCCCAGAGATCAGATTCAGCCCCAGTGCAATTCACATCATCCAACCAGATCTGCCCTGACCCTTCTCCATAATGAGCAGAGACAAATGCCTCGATGGCATGCCCACATCCAAGCTGTTTGCAAACAACATTGGCATCTGATAGATCCCAGTTATCATCACAGATGGTGCCCCAGATGCCATGGTGATAAATCTCTGCTCTCCCAGAGCAGCGGTTTGTTCCATTCACCAGCCTTATCTGTCTGCTGCCTGTAGGAAGAAAATCCAGCTGTCAACATGCAACACAGCTATAATGCACAGGTCAGCATGATGGCAATATTTTTACAGCACTTTAAAGACATCTTGTTCTTGTTATATCCCAATTCTTCTGCTGTGGTTCCTCGGGCAGAAGTCCTGTGAGGCTAAAAGTGCATAAAGGGAAAGGCCTATTCCTGCACTAGGTGAATGTTTAAATAATTCCTATGAGATATTGCAAGCAAGAAGTGTCTAATCATACTAAGTATATGCAGAGGTCACCTTATCTTAGAAAGTCAGACAACCTGTTTTCTATCTACACTCATTTAGTTAGAGACCGACACTGTTACTGTTACAGATGGGTTACAAAATCAGAGAAGAGTAGGAACAGTTGTAATATTCTGTAGAATACCTGCAAGTATCTATAAATATAGACATGTCAGAAAATAAAAGCTATTTAATTCTCAAGTGGCAGTAAGAATGCTTGGCAATCATAGCCAAATTAATGTTCTTATCGCTTCTGTGATCTAATAGTTCTTTTTGACTCTGGAAGATAATTCTGTAAGAAATTCAGATGAAGAAATCATTATGTAAGTTACACCTGCTTTCTTAACTATCATCAAGCTCAGACTCATGCCGATGTAAGATCTGTGACACTACAGCACAATGTGGGCTGGAGAAACCTTAGGAAACATTTTTACCTTCCATGCAGTCACTCACCTGAACAAATCACACCAACATCTTCAGAAACTCCTGTTGGCATTGTCTGATAATGGGAGGTGTTGCAGAGCATCAGCTGGGTCTCATTTCCAGTACACTGGACACTCCTTAGGCCAACAAGACCTGTGCCTCGCTCAGACTTTGGAAGGCAATAGGCCTTCTCGGGAGTTCCACACTGGAGCTGTCTGCACACCACATGGGCATCCTGAATGTCCCAGTCGTCATCCAGGACTCTGCTCCACACACCATGGAGGGAGACCTCAACTCGCCCATCACAGCGGCTCTCACCCCCTGAGAGTCTGAGGGATTCAGCACGACCTGGGCTCAGGAGAGTTGGGAAATGTATTGAGTAATATCTGCTTATCTCACTGCAGTAAAAATAACTCACAGAAAAGCTATGGAAGACAAATTTCTGTGCTTGTAAAATATTAATTCTCACCACTGATTAAGGAGAGTTAAGGCTTTGTTTGCTTTTGTGCAGACAAGGGCCTGCAATGGGAAGCAAGAAAGGCTTCCCCACCTCAAAGACTAGATCCTGCCAGTGAGATCATCAGCACTGCTTTGGTCTGAAGTTGCACTACCCGTAAAAGGCCACTCCTGACTTACCTGAGCAAATTACAGTGGCTACTTCTTTGGCTGAACAGGCTGGATTGCCCAGAGTCACTTGAGCACAGTCCTGCAGGCAGGACTCTGTCCCTTCACAGTGGAAAGCATCTCTCCATATAGGCCCCTTTCCATCCACAAAACTGCCTTCCATCTGGATTGATTTTGCGTAGCCACAGTTCAGCTGATGGCAGAGAACACTGGCAGCTTGCAAATTCCAGTGGGAGTGGCAGAGTCTTCCCCACGTGTCTCCATGGCGGATCTCCACTATGCCAGAGCATGTGCTGCCATTCACCAACCTGCCCCCTGGACACCCTGCATGTAAGAGAAAGGGAATATTGGAGTGTTGCATTTGCAGCTGCTCATGGGCAGGACCTGGAAGTGACTGGGAAATGGGAAGGAGTTTTTCTTATCATTCAGTAGTAAAAATGACTTAACTGGGCCACACTCATAACTAGAAACTTCCGTAGTCATAAGTAGACTTCAGACCAGCCTATTTTACTGAGAAGAATGACTAGAACTCAGGATCAGGTCCCATTTGCAATTTTTAAAATCAGGGCGCTAGGTTTTGAGGCTTTGGGTCAACCAATAGACCTTCATTTTTCAGACCAATATCACCAAGGGCCTACAGCTCTGCATCCTTCAACTGCTGGTCCAAGACCTCACTTAAACCTGGACCAGGAATTCAGTCCCTGTCTCAAGTACAAGACAGGTGTAACTGTCTCCAGTCTTGTCTCATGCTATGCCTCGCTGTTCTCTCCAGCCAGGCCCTACATCTCTTTGTTTGCTTCAACTTTTCTGGGACTGCTCATAGACCTTGTTACCAGTATCTTCCTCTGTCCTCTGTGCACAAGGATTGTGTTTTGGTGGCAAGGACTCCATCTATGCTGTGCTCAGCCTCTGTGCCCAGCTCGTCCTGGCTTGTGCAGTAGCCCTGCTCTTGCTGTTAGCTGACACAAGGAGCATTTCAGAGCGAGCAGCTTTGTGGTACAGTTGAAGTGCAGCCTTGACAACTGTTGCAGCTGTCAAAAGACAGAGCCTGACTCCCCATATGCCCTCTGAATTTTGAGTCCATATTTTTCCGCAAGGAATGAGTTTTTCAGTTCTCTTTTTAGACCTTTCCACTGCTCACCTGAACATACCACACGAGCCTCCTTTCCAGCAGGACATTCACCATGACCTAGAGCACGCACGGGACAGCCTCCCAGGAGTGAGCCCTTCTTCTGGCAGCTGAAAGTGCCATTCCAGACAGATCTGTTTCCTTCTCCAAAGGACTGTCCACCTGGTATCAGGAGTGCAACTCCACAGTCTAGCTGCTGGCAGAGGATATTGGCAGCTGGTAGATCCCACAGGTAGTCACACAGGGTTCCCCATGTGCCTCCGTGAAGAAGCTCTACTCTTCCTGAACATGAGGTGCTGCCATTTGCCAGTCTGTACCCACCGTAGCCTGCAAAAAGAATAAAGGAGCTTAGCAGTTACTTTTGGGGTTTTGTGCTATTGCACTGAAAACTGTAAGAGAGCTCTCTCTATTGGCAAGAAACTAGCACTTATTTAGGTGTCAGGTTACTTTAAAGCATCTTAGAACAGGAGGCTGATAAGCCAGCTCTGAAAAAAACTCTCTATTGTCCATGTTGTAGCCTGCACTATATGACTAAAAGTGTTTTGTCTCTTTAAGTTCAGTGTCTCCTCTTTGCTCTGCTCTTTCCTCCCCTCACAATACTGCTGCTACCTTACAACATCTTCTCTTGCAGAGGCAGTTTCAGCACTGCCTCGCATGTGAGGAACTCAGAGTAGGAGCAACAGGTATCCCTCTCTCTCCCATTAGTTGGCCATGTCACATTTCCTGGTAAGCCGAAACTGCAGTGGGGAATTCTCAGCTTTCATCTATGCCCCAGAGCAAGGCTCTGAACACCACAGGCCACAACCCTCAGCAGACTGACAATAAATTAAGGGAGGCTTGGATGGCACTGTGGTATCCTACTGCCAGCCCCATGCAGTCCCTCTGTCTTCTCACCCTGTCCTTGCATTGTACCTGTAATGAGCCCAGGATTTCAGCTCTGAGCTAAGACTCTTGCAAGATAGAGAGAGCATCCAAGACTTGTTAGATGCCTTAACTGAGGTATTTGGCTGCCACTGGTCCCAGTGTCCAAGGCAGTCTTGAAGCAAACTGAAGCCCTTTGGGCAAGAAATGGACATGAACTCCAGTCTTTTCCGGGCTTGTTTTGTGTCAGACTGTTGAACAGCAACTCTGCCTCAGGTTTAGTTTACCCTTTTAGAACTGTGGCCTCAGAAAAAAAAAGTTGTTTGTTATGCCCAATCTTCAATTTTTCAGTGGGTGGCGATACACAGCTGTATTCAGAGCCCCCTGCTGCCATGACTGTATGGAGTTCTCAAGTAGTGTTACCTTCCAGTCACAATGAAAGTCATTTGTAACTTGTGCCTCTTTCAAAGTTTTGGAGATATGGTACCTTTTCCAGTTTTATAATGAACTGAAGTGACAGGGATTAATATACACACTGGCACCACAGAAAATAAATTAATATCTCAATATTCCTGCTTGTCTGCTGTGGCCATTTTTCCTTTTATTTATAAGAAGCATCCAAGAATACTGAGGGTGACAGAAGTGTACAGATGCTCTGAATTGTGGGTTAACAGGAAGAAGGCGTATAGGACATGTGTGCATTATGTCCATCAGTCCAAAGTCTCACCTGAACACACAACAGTGGCATCATGAGAGCACTTGTTAGTGTGGTGTAAGCTCCTGGGACAGTCTGCAAGGTGAGTCTCATTCCCTACACAGTGAAACTCTTCTTGCCAGATCAGTTCATGTCTGTCTCCAAAGTGAGCTCCTCTTAAGATATCCACAGCCTGGCCACACTCTAACTCATTACATATGACAGAGGCAGTTTTGAAATCAATGTGTGAGAAACATACGGTTGCCCAAGTTTCTTCTTGCTTTACTTTCAGATGTCCTGAGCAGGAAGTGTCTCCTCCAGTCAGACGCAAATGAGAGAAGCCTGGAAAAAAAACAAAACAAAACAAAACAAAAAAAGAAATCCAGCATCAACTGACCTGTTTTTGTAACTCCTCTACCTTAATGGGCATTTCACTTCTCTGAGGACCACTGATACTTTTGAATTGTCACCGGGGCAATTCCTGTGTAGCGCTAATAAAAAAGCAAATGGTGTATGAGATTGCTTATTTTTCAGTTTGTGAAAATACTAAATCCTTGGGAAAGAAGGAAGGAAGCTTTGAACATCTGCCAATGACTGAGAATTAGCAATCCCCAAATAGATAACTAGACAAATAGCCATTTATTAGTGTGTGCTCTTGAGACTTCATTATTTCAATGAACAGGAAGGTGAAGCACCCCAGGAAGAGGAAACAGGAAATGTTGCACCAGTTTCAGAAATTACTAAAAAGACAGTCTGGAGATCTACAGGCTGAACAACCTCACTTTGGTACTTGAAAAAATATGGAGTGAGATTTCTAGGAACTCATTTGTGGGCACAAGGAGATGAATGGGAAGAGTCAGCATGGTTTTAGCGAGTGTATATCATGCCTGTGGGAAAGTATTGCTTTCTCTGATTAAAATAGATTTGTGAATGAGGGGACAGCAGCACATGTCATTTGCCTCACAATTAGCACTGCCATTAACACTGTCTTGCACAATATTTTTATGTCCAAGAATTAGGATGTTACTGTCTGGCTGGAAGGACAAGATGGTTAAGCAGCTGATTGAATGGTCAGGCTCAGTCATTAGTGAACTGCACTCTACCTGAAGACTGTCAGCAGGTGGAATATCACTCGTTGGGTCTTTCCAGGGGCCTGTTCTGCTCAGTGTCTTCTCTTCATGGAGGTGATGATGGACTACATTCTTATGACATTAGTGGGGTGGGGAGATAACCTCGAGGGCAGAGCTGCCATTCAGAGACAGACATGCTAGACTAATGGGCTGACAGGAACCTTACAAAAAATCAAAAAAGGACAAATGCAAAATCTTCTGAAGCTGGGAAGAAAAATCCTCTTGCAGTGGTTCTTTTTCCAAAGAGTAAAACCATGCACCTCTTGCACAGGAAGCAGCCAAACAGATATCTGACTTTTTTTGCCATTTCAGACTGTTCTGTCTTAGCTTACCTGAAGATCTGGAGAAGAAAGGCAGTTGTATGACATAACATTTCATTTTCTTGCTTCTCTATCCACCTCTGCTTTTTGAGCCCCCCAGTTCCCGGTCAAAGACAAGTTCAGTACTGCTCTCCTGTTGCCTAGGAGAGCTGTATTAGAAACGAATAGTGCTTTTTATTTTTTCTGCTTTTTGTCATTTAATATGCTCATTCTATGTCATTATTGTGCCCAGGCAAAGTCAGCTTGCACTCACAGTCAGCAGAAGACTTAATGCTGGAGCAACTTGCTTTGGATGAGTAGAGGGAGTACTTGGCTTTATCCAGCTAGGACAAACTTTGATCCCAGGCTCATATATTTTTTCCTATTATATGAGGTTGGATCACTTCTTACCTGAGCAGATCACTCCAATATCGAAGTAATGAGGGCAGGTAAAAGCACCCCATCCTGTATGTGTGCAGTTCCACAGAGCAGGTTCATCACCACGACAATCAACTCGGTACAACCACGTTGGTCCAGTTCCTTGTCCAAAAGGAGCTCGGTTTAGGGCCTTAACAGCATATCCACATTGTAGTTGCTTACAGACAACCTCAGCATCCTTTATGGTCCAGTCACCATCACACACGGTTCCCCACTGCTCCTCATGTTTTACTTCCACTCTTCCAGAGCAGGGGACAGTTCCGTTTGACAGCCTCAATTCATCAGCACCTTCAGACAGAGAAAGGTTATAGAAAAGACAGAGCTTAATCATGATTATCTATTGCAGATAATGAGATCATCGTTGCTCTTAATTTACTCTTACGTCAGACTGATTTGGTTCACCTTTCTAAATTGTCCAACTTAAAGAGCATGTTTTTGCAAGGAGCTTATATTTACAACTTTGAGCTAACTGCACGGCTAAGATGCAAATTATTTCTAATGACAGGCAAACTTTCTCTTTCACTGACTTACCAGGGCTGGGAAATGCTGAGTAATGTCCCTGCTTTGTGATTCACAAAGCCTGCCACAATAAACACTGGTAGCTGGAGTGGGTGAGGGGGCTGCCTGTCAGAGTGTGATTGCTACAGTAGATCAAGCTTCATTATCCTGTGAGTTAAATGGCCTGGAAGCCAAGTTTGTGTGTGTGTCTTTGGGAGTGAGGTAACTGGAGGAGCTGGCTACCAGAGGGACCAGAGGGGCCAGGCCAGCTACTGGAGAGGTAGTAAGGTCAGGGGATCTGCTTGAAGACTCAGCTCAAATTTAGCTTTCAGGGCTGCAAGGACACATTTCCAGCTCATATCCTATTTGTCCCCACCAGTATCCCCAAGTCCTTCTCCATGGCGCTGCTCTCAAGCCATGCATCCTCCAATCCATGCTGATCCTGATGGTTGTCCTGAGCCACCTACAGCACCTTGCACTTGGCCTTGTTGAACTTCATGGGGTGAGGCTCATTTTTGAAGCCTGTCAACATTCGTCTGGATGGCATTCCTTCCCTCAATAGCTGCACCACTGAGCTTGGTGTCCTCTTGGAAGCTTGCCAAGGGTGAACTCAATCCCACTACCAATGTCAATAATAGGAATTTTGAACATTTCTCATCCCCTGAGGGACACCACTTGTTACTGATCTCTATTTGGACATTGAGCCATTCACTGTAACTCTTTGGATGCATCCATCCAGCCAATTCCTTATCCATTGAATAGTCCATCCATCAAATTCATCCCTATGTCCAATTTAATGACTAGACTGTTATGGGGGGGACCATGTCGAAGGCCTTACAGAAGTTAGGATGGATCATTGTAAGGCCACTGGTGCTGCTAATGTTTGTGTCACATGTGTCACATGTCGCACGTTTCCGTCTGTGTGGGCAGCCATGTACAGCTGTGGTGTGTGTGGGTATATATTTATATGTGAGTGTTACATATGTGCGACTGTTTGGACGAAAAGGTAGCCTCACTACCAGCTGGATCAAAGTCACTGCTGTTTGAAGCTTGAAAGAGGATACCCATGAAATGGGTGGAAAATCAAATGGTAGAAAACCACATGCAGGACTGTTGTATTCCCAGGTTAAGGATAAACTACAAGCTAAATGTGCAAAGGAAGCAAGAAGAAATTGGCCACTACATCTGACTTTTGTCTTCAGTTTGATCAGGTTTGCATTTCAGCACGTTTAGGAACAGGTAAATCCCTGAAGAGGGCTGGCAACTTCTTTTGGGCCTGGGGGATTATTCAGATTGAACACATAGCTAAAGGAGGTTTACAGGACAATCACATATCAAGCCTAATAACTTTGGTCACAAATTTTTACTGTTTCAAGACTTAACACACAATGGAATATTAAAGCAAAAATTTACAGGACAGGTTTGATTGAATTGTCAGTGTCTTGAGTGCACTAAGAATCCTTAATGGCCTTGGCCTTCCCACCATTTAAGCACAGACCTGGACCTTCTCTCACTGCCTGTGCTGTGTGGGAAGTGCCTCTGGGCTCCACTCTGGCACAGCCATGCCTGGCTGTGGGCCTTGTCGATCTGCACTCACAGCCACAGTGACCAGTGCCAAGAGAAACCTGCAGTATTCATCCAGACCCAGCACTGATGTGGATGGAAAGCAATGCAGCTGTGCAAATCTTGCAAACAGCCCAGGAAGTTCATCTCCTATCAACGATGGCGTTTGATAAGTGACAAAAGATAATTTGCACTAAGAGCCTTGGGTTTTCCTGCAAGATTTTTTTCAAACAATCCTTTATGTAAAATATCACCTTCCCTATCTTCCTCAAAAGAGAGAGACATTTCTACATATCACACATCTTGCTGTCATCTGACACTGTGAAATGAAAATATTTAATTTTTCTTTAGATTTGGAAACAAATCTAATTCTTCTCTCTACTCACTGCAAGTGTGTCAGCCTTAACCCATGAGCTGGTGCTAATGCAGCTGTTTCCCAAACTAACCATTGTTTCATTTTTTATTGTGGAGTAAACTGCTAGCAGTAGTCAACTGGAAGGCAATTTTGCCGCCATCTCCATGTGATCTGTAACTGCTTCTTCAGATGCAGACAACGTGGCTTTGACACACGATCACCTCTCATACACAGGCAAAGGCTTCACCTCTTTGCTAATACTGCTGGATTTCCTCACCATTTCCTGCCTATCATTTCAATTTGGAAACAAATAAACAACAACAAAAAAAAGGTGGTTATTCAAGTGACTGACAACTGATAGCTTCAAAAACCTTTTTCTGCAAAATATCCTCTCTCCTCAAGTCTCTTGAGTAAGAAAGTCGCATGCATAGCACAATCCTCAGGTAACTACAAAACCACTTTGTTCCTGCAGCATGTTCTCTCAGAGGAAGCATAATCTTTCTGGAGTAAGTCTTATAAGTTTCTAGAAGGATATTCTGGAGAACAACCTGCCGGCTATTTGAAGAACATAGTCCAAAATGGAGTTTTCTCAGCTATAACATTTATAGGTTTAAAAGAGAAATGAATTCTAAGAGAAGTAGAATTTCTAGTACATTTTTAAAAGGACCAGATTACCAATTTCTATTAGCCATATCCAGGAGCAAAACAAACAGCTCTTCACTCAACTGTATGACCTCTGTGTACTTGAATTATTAAGTAATTGTATATCTGATGTTTTCAACTTGTAACAACATGCAAAACTGGATGAAGAGGTAGGTATAACCCAATCGACAGATTTATGTATTTCCTAATAAAAGCTATAATTTGCTGTATTCACTCATCTCTGAATTTTTTATGGTGTGTACACATACAATTTTGTATTTCCCCACACTCCACAGCATGTCCCACAAGTACCTTCACTGAATTCAGTGGTTTGGTGTTCTGCGCAGTTAGGGAGGCATAAGATTTTTGCTTGCTCCACCTGAAAACCCAATTCTTCTCATAGGCAGAGGATGAGAGTGCATCATGCATTCCTGTCCCCAAGCCCCAAGACATTTCCAGCCCAGGCCTGCTGCCTCAGGGGCAGATTGCCAGCTTGCTCCTGGAGAGTTATGACTCCTGCACTGCTCTACACAGTGCTCTGTGCCTGGGGAGATCAGAACTCCTGTAGCAGCTGGGAGAGTGCAAGTGCTGCCAGAGCAGACATGAGGGTGGTAGGTCTTGATGATGGTGTCATTGTAAAAGTACTCTTGTCTGCATCTTTCAGTCAGTCTGTTACTGTTCCCTGTAACAAGGAGCTGGCAGAAAACTCACTCTCATTTCTGCAGTACAGCTCAGTTGACACTAAAACATTACCCCAAAAAGAGTCAAAATAAAAAATGCTTCATATTATGAAAATGTATGTCAAGAGTGCCTCTTGTTCCCTGCTGTGTGCACTCGGCCTGCATCCACACAACTGGTGAGAACACTCAAGACTAGGGCCATGCTATAGCAAAACATCAGCAGTGAAGTCCTGCTCTCTTCATATGGGGATGCGACCACCACCAACCGCAATGCCATAATGTCACCTCCATGTGTAGAGAGAAAAAAATGAGATTTCCAAAATCTGTCCATCATCACCAGCATCAACCATGTACACATAGCTCCAGAAGAGCAGAGAGACAAACAGTGATAAGCTTTAGATATACAAGAACAACTGAGGATACGTTGTGTTTCCCAAACTCCACTGGACACACAGGGTAGAGCTACATCATTTTAACTGGTGTTGAACAAAGACCTGGAATTATTAATTCCATCTACAAAGAGCTCAGCAGGAGAGATAAGGCAGTAGTAAAAATACCCAGCTGGTTTTTAGTATAGCTAAACTCTTTACAAAATGTGGGCTTGAATTCTTATGAAAATGGCCAGTCACTGATATCTGAGTAAATGAAAATAAATAACTAAATAATAAACTTTTACAAAAGGCTCACCCTTCCTTATCTCAGGAATACCAAGGAGATTGAATCAAAGACAGAAACATACTTAAACACCTTTTTGTCACTTTGCTTTAGAGGTTGGTGGAAGAACAACCTATTTATATTAAATTTGCATACTTTTATCTCACCGCCTTATGCAAAATAAAGTATGTACTTACCCAGGGAGACCTGAATGGAGAGAAGAATCAACCACATCACTGGAGCAGAAAGATGTCCTTTCATTGCCATCCTGACAACAGATGGATGAAACTTCACTCTCCAGGCACTGCCTAGATAAAGCTCTGGCTGGGCATTCCTGTATCTCACAAACTACCTCAAAGGAGGAAATATATAGATTCACGTGCTAGCATGAGCTACCTGAAGGAACCAATAGAAAAACTGTTCACCTTTTTAGATGTTATCAGCAGATTAATCTCCAATCTGAAGGAGCCAAAACCGCCAATAAAATTCAAAAAGTGTACTTGTGTCCTTATATGAAGGACGATTGTGTGTCTGATGTCATCATCGGAATTGTTTTACTGCAGGACCAACACTGGTGGCACAGGCAGAGCTGTTCACAAAGTGGATATTTTTCAACTGACAAAGGAATATGAAAGTGCAGAACACTGGTCACTTATGAATCACTTCAGAAGAAAAAAAAGACAAAGAAAATTCCTTTAATTTGTAGCTTATCTGTCTCATTGGGAGAAATTGTACTCCAATCAACTGAAATGGTGTTTATCACTAGAGGTGGTTCGGTGAGTAGAAAATTATACTCTCTCTGTGTTTGGGGCAGGTTTAAGGCTTCCTTATTTGGTCAAAACGTTTTGGGCAGAAACTCTTAAAAAAAATACCTTCCTTAGGATTCAAATTACAGGTCTTCCTGTTTCCTTTGCTGAGTTTCTTTTTGTTTCAGGTGACCACTGCTAGTAGTTCTACCCCTTCTCTCATTCACTCTAGAATGGCAACTTCAGGGAAATAAAAGCTGCTCTGAATTAAACAGTGGCTACTTGACTTCTTCTGACAACTGCAACAAGTTGCAGAATGTTGTTTACACCAGTATAAACACACATTCCTCTTTATGACACTGACAGCATCCTCCTTTTGTCTGATGGCATCTATCTGCTCTTTATCCAGAATCCCGAGCTCAGTAACATCCATCCTGTTGCATCCTTAGAACACCAATCTTTGCCAACTCTTCCCCTTCTCACTGGGCTTTGCTTGTTCAGGTTCTGTGTAACTGTGCGTCAGGATAGCCTTGGATCAGGTGCTGCAGAAAGAGCTGACAGGAAGAGCAGAGTCTGGCCAGAGGCTGCCTGTTCTTTGCTCAGGAGCTCAGACACTTGCCTATGGTCTCTGCTAGAGCTACAGGGCAGCCAGGCTGGGGTCTGGCTGTGAACTTTGCTGACACCTGACCCTGATCTGCTGACTTGGCTTTATGGCTTGATCTTGGTTTTGTCTGGATTGTCTGGACTACTGGTTTAACCTTGCTTGCTTCATGCCTGGTTTGCTGTCAGCTTCAGTTCCTGGCTGACCTTCTTTTCCAGAGCATCCTGCTTCTGCTACCTGATATAGACATCTGAAAAACAGAAAGTCACTTCTACTCCATTGGAAATGTGGGCAGAGTGGGGAAATCCCACTACAGATGTGCTAATGAGAGATAGATAAGATATCCATTATCATGTTGGTTCCTATAGTGAGGTTCAGTGGTTTCACTTAGCATTATTCTTTGCTGATTGGTGTCCACCAACTGAATTCTCATTGACGTTTTTAAACCCTCTCCAGGAAGCATTAGAGTAAGATCTGTTTCTCAGCATAGAGACCCTTGATGAGCCTCTTTTATGGGAACTGTGTCCATGTAGCCAGGTACATGCCAGTGCCCATGGACGTTAGAAGATACAGCATGAAAGAAAATTACCTCACATTGTGATAAAAGGAGGCTCAGGTGAGATATTGGAAAAAATTATTCACTGACAGGGTTGTCAAGCACTGGGACAGACTCCCCAGGAAAGCAGCTGGGTTGCCATCCACAGATGTATTTCAAAGATACATAGGTGAGGCACTTCAGGCCACAGGCCCTTAGGTTTAGTGCTATGTTAATGGTTGGACTTAAAAGTATTAACATCTTTGCTAACTTAAATAGTGCTATGATTCTGGGAAAATCAAGCAAGAAACAGCAGAACAACTCTGAGATATTTTGCTTAAGAAACTGAACACAATACTTCGCTTACCAAAATGATGTGCTAGAGTTGAAACAATACAGAGAATATTTTCAGGGATGATCAGATGAATACAAAGTCCATTTTACAGTCAAAGGATAATCAAGAGACTTCAAAAAGTTGTCAGCCTAACAAAACAAAGTTTTGCTTCTAAGTATTTCGAGACAGGTTAACACTAACTGGAACAAGGACTATATAATGTAAAGAAAAGCATAAAGTTATTAAGAAGACATTTAAGACTGGATGTCAAGTGGAGATTTCTAACAATGAGGAAAAATAAGGCCCTGGAATTAGCTCTGAGTAAAAATGGTGACAGACAATTTCTGCAGTAATGACCAAGGTCATAATCACTGAAAGGAACTATTGGGCACGTTTCATTCAGCTAACACAAGTATAGATTTGATGACTCCAATGGTCCCCTTAAATCTCTTCTCCATTGTTTAGGAATTACCACAACAGACCCTCTGAATAAATCATCCTTTTGCTGTAGATATGAGAGAAGATTGCTGTAGAGCAGACAGAAAGGCCTTATTCTATAGTGACCACAGAGCATTTTAATCTGGTACTTGACAACCAACTCTGCCCTGAGGATATGCAACATCTCAGACTTCCCTATGCTATCATCAACATGATGCAAAGTAGGCAGGTCAGTGAAGGGACAGTGAACAGGATTAGTGGAATATTTATTGATCAGTGAGGTACAGATAGGGCTCAGGTAGGCAACAATTAATGAGCCTGTACTAGTCCTAGAGAGTCAAGCAAGGACATGATGGTTTCATGAGTAAATTAGTGAATTTTCCTGGTTGTTATTTAAGTCAGCTGAGAGAAAGATCACAATTAATGTCTGTTAGATCACTTTTTACTAGTTACACTACTAGTAGAATCAAGCTGTTATTATCAATAGCAGATAACAATTCAAACATTATGCTCAGTTATTGCCTCTCACCGACACTCACTGACTGTTACCTGGTATCATGATGTGGTAGTGGCCTTGAGAGACTTGAGAATCTTGAGGTTCTGAGTTTTCTTCTGTTCTTGTGAACTCACAGGACTGAGAATCTCCTGACCTTACGCATCCTTAGGAGAGTTTCAGTCTCCCAGCATCTACCCATTCTTTCTTTGATCTGGTTTCTGGTATCACATGCACAGGCCCTGCCTCATTCATGCAAATTCATCCCATGTGGGCTTTTATGACAGAAATGCAGCACCAGACTTTATCCAAAAGCCATCATGTGTCCTACAGGACACTGCCCTATCTCATGATTTTGGCTTGCAGTGGTAATCTTTACCTCCAATCCCTCTGAACAAAGTTCTTTTGTATCTATGGGAAATTTGTACCTTCACTGCTGCACATTATAACACAGCATTTCAAAGTACATCACTCACCACCACATAACTAAGAGACAAACCAGTCTTGCCTGAATGTTTCAATTCAGAGTATGAACCCTTTTGTACAGAAGGCTGTACACATTTCTGAAGGCTTCCTCCAGTCAGTCCCATACGCCTGTGAAAGTGAGAAAGATAAGCACACACAAATGCATGTCATGTGGCCTGAAGTTAATACGGGCTGCTCCAAAACTTGTTTCAGGGCTGTGTAAGTACATGTGCCTTTGAACTGCTATTATCTTTCAACAAAACATAGATGGAGTTAAGAGATGAAGGTAATACACTAAGTCCTAAAGTAAAGATGGGGCTACCTGAAGAAAAACAAGCAGTTAGGAAGGAAACCACTTTCTTCCTTACTCGGGCTGTGCTGGAGGGATTTTGAGTTTCAGAGAAATGAGCTGTATCCTGTGGTTAAGATAAACCTGAGCTTTGAGATGGATTAATCTCTGTATCTCAAACTGACAATGGTTTAAAGAGACATCTGAAATTAAGTTATCTGGAGTGGTATTTACCTTTGTGTTATCTTTATGAATGTATTTGTCAAAAGCTTCCAAAAGCTAGTTATGTATTTAGTGTCTTATGAGCCCAAATGCTTTTGGAAAGTGTCAGTCAGAAATTTTTCAGCAAAAGTATCAGTTGAAGAAAGAAGACTCTAAAGAAATACGAATATTTGACAAAATCTGGTTTCAGGAAGACTTCAAGTGGGATGTTATTCAGTTTCAGAATAAACTGTATTTTGATCTTATGACCCATTGAATGAAGAGTTAAACAAAGTGAATTGTTTGTTGCTTTTTTTACCCTTGATGTGTCTTCAACATCTAGTAAGTAGTAGAGTGAATCTTCCTAAAGAACTTTGTCATGCTGTTGCTTAGTATTAAATCTGGTTTTCACTGATACCCTTGCTAGGGATTTTTAAAGCAATCTCAACTTTCATAACATTGAATAATGAGGTTTTCTATTTGGGTCTCTTTTTTTCCCTGTAGAATAAATGATCTGGGAATCCATGAGTGTAAGATGTGATTGTAGATATACCTTTTCTGTGACTATGGTGGAAACAAACAATGATTTGCTGACAACTCTCTTAAGCAGATATTTCCCTCATTTTTTGAGCAACTACATATTTTTTGATGTTTACTGCTCCTGGGCTTTCACAAACACATATATGCTGTCATAGCTGAACTGAAATTTCTTCCCATCCTGCATTTTAGATTAATTCAACACATATTTACATGTGTGTGCAACTACTTGAAGATAGAATTTTCATTTTTCAATGATATGCTTGGCACAGTGTTCCATTCCATTGCATAGGACAGATGAAAATAATTCAAAAGCTAGGTGCAGGTATCGTAATTTCAACATCCCTTCATAAAAGATACTGTTCTAAGAGATTTCACTGCATAAGTAAAAGGTACAAAAATAGCTCAGTGAATTGGCCTGAATAAACAACAAAATTTGGTTGCGTAAGACTCTTGCAACCTGAAGGCATGAGTAACACTTGCATTTCCATATTTCAACAAACTAAGCCCTTCTGAGACAAAAAAACCCCAAGGGATTTTGGTGTTTAATAGATGTGTATTTTGGTGCAAGATGCTATCAGGTTAAATGTTCCATTCCTGCCTTTCATTTCAATATACACATGCAGAGCTAATAAAGGACTGTCATATAATGTGCCCAGTTGCCAATTGTGCATGTGCTCCCAATTCTTAAATCATGTTCTGACTGAACATGATTTCTGGGCATTGAAAGCAGAGTCCATCAAATGTCTCCCAGAATTTCTATTATGAAAAATCCATCTGTGCTTGTGGGAATGCAAATCAGAGAAGGATCCTGTAGTAATTTCTCATGTAGATATTTGCATTTGTTGACTTGGGCTAAGGACTAATCAAATAACTGCTTTGTTACTTGGAAAGACTGTGCTTTAGAAAATAAATGGGAACTGCTGTCTAACATTCAATTGCTCACTGGTGACTTTTTTCATCATTAAATTACAGTAATAGAGAAAACTGCTTTTAAAATAAAAGGGCTTTGTTTCAAATACTGGCTTCATTGCTTTATGCTACATGTGAACAGTTTCGTAGAAAATCTTGTGAGCTTTTTTCCTTGATGCTCAGTGGAAAGAGATACAAGATTACATGATTTGCACGATGTCCTTCTAGCAGTGTTAGAGCAGAAGGAGCATTGAATTTTGTTTGTTTCCTGATTTGATTCACAGTACCAGACTTGAACCGAGCTGCCATTGCAGTATATGTGGCATTGGTGTATAAGTAGTGTGTAAGTAGGTGGCATTGTTCTAAGTAGTTCAGATGTTCTGGAAGGGTCTGATTCCATGACTTTCAAACCTTCTTCAGGTTGCATACTGGTAGGTTTAAGGGCTCATCTCTGGATTCCAAACAGAAGGGAGAAAAGAGAAAATGTCGACTCTCAGACAAGGTGTATGTCTGCAGAGGATCCTAATCCCAGTAACTCTCATTTTGCTATTGATACAGGGGCTGTTGTTTTCTTTCCCAGGACAAACCCTTATCAAACTTATAATTTCTTCAGTAGAGCACAGGACTTTAGTAGACTATGTATAAAATGCATAGTAAAGACATTTTTATTAATATGACAATAGTTAATTATCTGGTCAGTTACAGACAGAGAGGTCTTCCAGAAGGCTGGCCCTATGACACACCTTTAAATATTTTGGTCAGCTTTCCCCCTTACATCCCCAAATGCATGCTAAAGAACTGGACATTACTTGATTTAATTCTATGGAAAGGGAGCTTTGGAGGGAAGATGTACTTAAAGAGGCAGGAAAACAGCGCAGGGAACACCTTTGAATCTCATGTGCCTGAGGAATGTGGAATAATGGAAAGTAAACCAAATTGTGTGAGAGCAGCTGTTCAGGGGGTCCCTGCTGAGCAGCTGTGTGCCTCAGAGCTCAGCCAGGAGCAGGAGAGCACACAGGGAGTGTGGGCTGAGCACAGCCCACGGGTTCTGCTTGCTGGTGTGGTCAGAGAGCCCTGAGGTTTGTTCCTGAGGGCCGGTGAGGGGAGAGCAGGGAAGGGCAGAGGATGGACAACCCTCCCAAGAGGGGGGTCTCGTGGTGCTGAGCTGGGAACCAGCATGGTGACAATGCATGGTGCTGGCAATGCCATGCCAGGGTGTCATTGCCGTGTGCTGCATTTTCTGCACGTCTGTTCAATGGCATAAGAAGTGTTCCTGGAAGCCTCTGCTGTCACCTGTGGCACAGTTTCTGTCATGAGGGGAAGGAA
>VZUI01021534.1:20944-115519 GCA_013401135.1 Cettia cetti
AGCTTCACCTGGGCTGCTGAAAGCCTCAGATTTGCCAGGCACTGCCAATCCCAAGGTGCTGTTGTGGGCAATGCTCAAGTATTTATCTCAGGGGCAGAAGTGTCCTAATGTCATCTAATAGTTCTGCTATTTTACATTTTGTTTTGGGGGTTGATGTCTCAACTGATTTGTCTAAACATGTAAATTGGGTCAAGATTCAATTACATAGTTTTCCTTTTTATGAAGGGATTTGCATTGGAAGGATTATGGAACAGCTCACCTGGGTTTTTAGAACTGTGGGTTTGCACTCTCACGTCTGGTGTCCTGCTTTACATACCTAGATTTTTTTTAAGATATATATCTAATTTCCTAATCTCTCCCTGTGTTGCACTGTCATGTCTTCTTAGTTTATAAGAGTAATCTCTGTGGATTCTTCTAATACTGGGGTAGGTCCTTGTCTTTATCAGATGTATTCAAATATTTGCTAATAGGCTTAGTGGGCATGTGACAGCCAATCAAAGACAATGCACCAGAGGTATAAATAATTCTCACAGTCTCTCCCCTGTCATTGCACAATATCGTAAAGGTTGTAGTATTTCAAGGTCTTGTTTTTATGAAATAAACCGAATTGATGACATCCTGTATCAGCTTTTGCAGGTCTGCTTCCAGTGTCTTTGGTGTAATCACTCGTCTGTGGACATTACAGTGAACGAATTTCAGGTGCAGTGTTGTTCGTAACCTTACCACCCAATCCCTCTCTTATGCAAGTCAAAGCAGCTATTGCACTGGTCTTCACACTTGCACAGCTCTTCCAGAAAACATTTTTATTAAAGAAATAATTTACTGTTGAGAATACAGCTTCTGTGGTAAATCTTCCCTTCAGTGGCTTACAGAAGGTAGCTCTTAATTTATTTCATTGTTGAAACAGAATTTGTCAAATACCTTAAACTGCGGCATTTTAGACACATTGGTTCTTTCATCCATCCGCTCAGGAATCCTTTTCCACTATGGAATTTATGTTGATACTTGTCTCTTCAAACCTTCAGCAATATTTTCTATGTCTTCTAACAGTGTTTGCTGACAAAGGAATGCATATTAATTTGCTGCTGTATTGCTTTCTGTTTATTATCACAGCCATTTTTACCCTTTATGGCAGGAAGAATAAGTGTTTCCCTGGTGCTATGTGACATTTTGTCTTTTACTGTGAAGCAAGAAACCTCAAAGGAGGCTTCTCTACACATTTGTCATTAAGTTTGGTGAAATTTTGTAAAGTACTGAATAAAATGTCACAAGGCTTGAAACATTGCTGAAAAAATTGTAGAGGTTTGTCTTCATGCTCAGATACTTTGATTTTCAATGTCTTGCTAATTCTGATGGCTTCATTGTGACATTAGCTAAATTTTCAAAGCATTCTCAAAGTAAAATTTTCAAGTACTTCCTGTCCATGTGACCTGCGTGGCCAGCTGTGTGCTTGAGTAGTCTGACTGTATGTGCTTGTGTGTGTTTCTATAGATTGCAGAATGATACAAAGTTGTGGGTTATGTAACCAAAAAAAAAAAAGTTTATTCTATTTTTCCATCTGTTGAAACCAGCTGGGGAGATATTTTCTTTATCTCGCGTATAACCCATTCCTCATAACTCCAGGGGGGAGGGGTGCGGATGCCTTCTGATAATGGCCCGGCAGTTAAAACTGGGTGGGGCAGTGTTTCTTATCTCTTTCACCACCATCCTCCCTCCCAGGGGATATCTGCTGATAATGGGCCATTAAGGCTCACCAATCACATGACACATTACATCATCCCATTGTGAGATGCTCCACCCAGTGCGGGGGGAGCCAACCATTTCTACCTAGATAAAAACTGAGAAGTAGGAACACAAGGGATCTGGTTATTTTTCCACTGGATTCCTTCTTGCCACCACTTTCTACACCCATCTTGCCACCACTTTCTACAGGATCATCTCTATTCCACAGAACCACATCTGTTACTCCAGGAGGATTTATCTGGACTGCTTCCAACACCCTGACCAACAGGTGTCAGGTCATGTCTCTGACTCTGTCAGGGTTTTCTAGGATTTTTGTTTGTTTGCTTGCTTGGTTTTCTTGTACTACTACATTTGTATTTTTTAATATTCCCAGTAAAGAACTGTTATTCCTATTCCCAAATCTTTGCCTGAAAGCCCTTAATTGAAAAATCGTAATTTGGAGGGAGGGGGTTTACATTCCCCATTCCAAGGGAAACTCCAGCTTTCCCTGGCAGACACCCGTCTTCCCAAACCAAGACATACAATCATAGAATAGTTTGGATTGGAAGGAGCTTTACAGACCATCTAGTTCCAACCTCCCCACCATGGGCAGGGATACCTGCCCAAGGAGTATGTGCTCAGCCTCACTCCTTAGCTTGACTTCAAGGAAACAAAGCTATAGTATCCACATATCATTGGGATAACAGATTCATCCACTTTTAGCAATACGGCCCTCATATGACAGAATCTAATTAAGTAGAACAGCAATATATACATATAGAAGAATAGAGACTGCTCTAAACAAATATCATAAATACCATCTCTGGTATTTAATGAAATTATGTAAAAATGAAACGATGTCTGTAAGTAGCTATTAACATACTACAGTACCCTCCTAATGTTGTACAATTGGAGAATCAAGACAGTTTTCAGTCAGCAAACTGCTTACAGAAATAATTCTAAATTTAGGTTTGATTGACTATTAGTAAATTGCTATTCATCCCACACACAACCAACTACAGAACCTGCAATTGTTTCATGCAACTGTATATTATCCTGGTAACTCACACCAGGGAATGACCTTAGTTTCCATGGCTAAGAGTCCCAGGGTAACTCATATGCCTCTACTCACTGCAGACCTCAAAAGCTAGGCCAAGCATACCCTGTCTGGCAATGGGCTGACAATCTGAGTGACAGTGCTGCCATTCCAGGTGCTGGATTTGATTCTGCTGCTGTATTTGCAATTATGCTCATGCTCAGGAATTATCTGGAAAGTACTGGACCAATGTTTTTCTCCAGGAAGGGTCAAAGGAAGCTGCTGATGGGTAGATAATTCCTTCACCCTGTGGAAAATGAACATTCAGTTCCTGGGATCATATTGTGCCGTGCACTTCAGTGGAACAGCAGGAAATTACACATTTTGACCTGAAAAGGGTCAGTTTAAGGTTCTATGTAGTGATCTCACAACTGTCACTGTCACCATATCACATTCTGGTCACCAATACCTGAGAAAAAGGTGGTGCATTGCATTTTGCAGCCTTACTCCCTTGATGCTGATTGTCAGGTGCCCAGTCTGATTCCATGGTGCAGATGGAGACAAAAGTCTTTCAGGCCATCTTCCAGAATGCCTACCCATGAGTCAAAATCAACATCAGAGATCAGATGGGTGCTAGCTGAACCTGAACTCCTCAACCTCATGGAGTCAACTAACGAAGTACAAATATCCTCATACACATTTATAGAAAGGCTGCCATAGAAGCCTAGTAGTCAACTATTTCAAAAGCTGCTCGACATCCTGTAAGCTCGCGGGGAGAATTATGGTTGAAGCATAGATTACAATGGCCATGACAAGGAGCAGCAGGAGGAGCTGTTCCATAGGGAAAGGAGATCCAAAAAGTCAGCACCATCACAAGGCAGGCAAGGATAGGGCTGTTAAGCAGGCAGTCCCACCTCCTATGGGCAAGGATACAGAGAAGCTCTGTGATGGGTCAGCCAGCAGCCCAGTCATATCAGATGTGTCCATAGTGATAAGAGATGTCCAAGATCAAACCAGTAATGCAGTCTGTAGGCCAGGATCACTATCCAGGTCAGCTAGGCAGGTGGAAAGACCCAGGCAAAGCTGCAGCACAGCTCAGTGAGAGAGCAAACATGAGTACCCAGCTTAGAAGCAGCTCCTGAAAGGAGAGGGGGCTGAGCCCTACTGAGGCTTCTCCCAGAAATTTGTTTTAAGGCCAGTCAGCTGTGCTGTGGAAGTTGGCTCTGAAACTCAGCAGTCAAAACCCCAAAAGCAGTGCAAAGCCCCTACCATATTCACCATAGCAGCACCTGGGAACTTTATCAATGAGTCCATCCCAGTACCACCTTTTTATTGTCTGGTGGTAAAATGAATTATATCAGCAGTATTCAACACAAGTAAATTCCAAGGGCTTGAGAAAGAAATCAGAATTAACTACCACAGTAGATGGGTAGTTAAGTACATAAAATAGTTCAGTAAATGTCTAGAGAATAAGTATACAGTGTACAGTACCCTAATCTGGTTTACCAGGAGCACAGCCAGTCGATTAAGGAAAGTGATTCTCTTCCTCCACACTTTTAAAGGTGGTATCTGGAATATTGCATCCAGTATTTGGTGAGGGGGGGGGTGGATTCTATTTTCTGATGACTGGACATTACTAAATTTACACATAACACCAGGCTTAGGCTGACCACAAAGTTTTGGAAGATAGATTCAGAATTCAAAACCATTTTGAGAAGCTGGAGATGAAGTCTGATAAAATATGGACAAATACCTACAGAGATGAATAAACATGTGCATATATAAATTTGTGAAGAAAGCTGTAATAAAAATAAATGCCATGCTGGGAAATGCAACCAAAAGGTTTTGTTTGTTGTATAAATTAAGACATTGTACCCTTGTAGGCAGTTCTAATAAAGTTGTGCTACAGAACTATAAAAATTGGAAGCAACAGCCTTTTTTAGTTTAGAAAGAAGAAATCTGCAAAAGGGCTAACAAACATGCCAAAGTAACTCTGAAGATACAGGAATAAACTTTTCTCAAAGTGCATTATGGAGAGGGCATGGAGTGGCTGGTTTCATAATTACAAAGTCAGGTCTTTTTTACAATTAGTGTTAAAACTCAGAGAAAAAAAGTCATGCATATTTTCATTATAAAGGTTTTTTAAAGGGTTTGAACAAAAAGCTGCAGGAGTGTCACAGGGAAAGCTGATCCTGCCTTGGAGAAGAGTAGTGAATGAAAGCAAATCTTATTCATCTAACTATATGGAAATCTACTAAAAGTACATTTGTTTTCATTTCATCAGTCTGGGAGAAAATCTTTCCCAGATAATTTGGCTGTTTGGTGAATCAAAGTGTTTGGTACTTAATAATACCTCATAGTTACACAGGCAATTATTTAGTTCAATTCAAAATATGCCACATTGCTGGGCAAAAGCAAACTCCACTTGACAGATGCACTGGCAAGTTACCTGATAACCAAAACCACGTACTGCAACAGAATCAAAGATACAAATTGAACTTGAAATCTCCAGAATCCCAAGTTTAAGCCTTAACTTCTGAAACACAGTGCAATAACTAGAGGTACTCAGGAGGATGAAAAGGATAAGAAGAGGAGACATAAAATGAAATTGTGGTGGAAATACCGAAGAAAGAAAGTGAGGGTTCTGCTCAGGAGAGATGAGGTAATTTTAACTTTTTTTTTTAATATATCAGCCTTTGATTTCACAAGCATTACTTTGTGATATTGCAAAGTATATGAAGAGCTTTAGTATCTAAGTTGGATCTAAACCACAAGTGGTGACAGCAGATTTAGGGGCTGAACCAAAGAGAATTTTTGTGACTGTTGATACTTCACTGCCTGGTCCACACAGGTAACTAATGGTCGATATTATGGATGTACTTTTAACAAAAAATACTTAAAAACAATGTCTTGCTGATACCTTCTAAAGTATTTTGAATGGCCATGAAGTTCATATGGTTTCGAATTTGCTGTAAAAGCTGTATTTCCCTATATTTTCTTGGTGCATCATTATAGTTAAAATACACATTTTGAGATATAAATCTGAGTTGTTGTCAAGTGGCTATTGCGTTGTAACATTCAGGATTCAAGTGATTCTGCACCAGAAAAATGTTATCTACATGTGAAATATAAACAATCCTGCTTGCTAGACCCATCATCTCTGAAATTCAAGGCCATTTTCACTTCACACATTGGCACACATCATTTAGACTTTGTTCTTTTTTGCAGTCACCAAGCATAGCAATTAACCTGAGTTTTCCATAAGTAGGTGCAACTCCACATCTCACACCAGGTAGTCTTTCATCTGAATTATATCTGTAGGGCTAATATAGTAAAGCACAGGACATAGCTTTTATATTATAAAATCCACTGCTTTTATTATATTGCATATGAAAGGATATTTTTGGTATAGTCATTTTCAGAATCAGAACGGAGTTTTACAGGAAACATACCTTTAAATCAGAATCAGCCTGTAAGCGATTGTAAAAAACAAAGCAGATAGCAAGCACTTTAAAGAGCTATGGAAAATGGTTTTCTAGGATCTATTTTGCAAGGTAGTGCACTGTAAAGAAGCAAGAACAGAATTGATACACACTTAATTCTAAGAGAAGCCCTCTGGCAGTCTGCTGGACTCAGATATTTCATTTGCCTTAGCATGCCTCTTCAGTAGAAGGCTGTGTGACTGCTTATTCAGGGATTATGCTTTTATTCTATTTTGCTCTCCTTAAATAAATGCGTCAGAGGCTAGGACTTGCTTTTCTGAATGGAAAACTATGCCTCATGGGTGTTTTGGAATGGTTTCACAGTGAATGTCTGAATGCGCAAAAAGATATACAATCACAAAAATCTTTTTTTTCTATCAGTCTTTACCCTGTTGCAGGGGAAAAAAAATCAAGTTCTTACTAGTACAGCAACTACAAAAGAACTACAAAATCTTTAACAGTAGCCTGAAGTGATATTCTAATTATGCTATTTATTCTTAGAGGTTGTGCCCAATGAAGCAACAAATGAGATATTAAAGTAACACAAAAAATAATAGAAGACATTCATGTAGGATAGGGTTATGACAAGGGAAACTCATGTACATTCATGTAGGACAGGGAAAAATAAGGTGGTTTTAGTTTCAACTTTAGTGTTTTGTGCCATTTTTATTTTCAATGCTTCTCCTGTCTTTCTTGCCTAATCTTCTTTACCCTCTTACCCTTCATTCTCAGACTTTCCTTTCCTAGTACCTGAAACCAACCCCTGTCACCAAGGATACCCTGTCTTTCCTGTCATCAAGGATACCCTTCCTGTCTACCTCCCAGTTCATGTCTCTTGTATCCATTCTATCCACTTGGATCCCAGGTTTGCGTGTAGTCTTCCTTAAGGATGGACTGATGAATCTTCAGTTTGAAGGACTCACACAGGTCAGGCTATTCCTCATTTTTCCCCCATTGTCTTTAACAAATCCAGGTGACTGAATTGCCACACATTGAGCTAATCTGTGGTTACAAACTTTGGTATCTCCCCTTCTTCCTGCCTCCTTTGAACCCAAAGTCTATTAACTGGTGGTTGTAGTTAGAAGCATCAATGACTTTTCTGTCCTTTTTCTCCTGAATAAAGATGTCTCAGAAAGCTGGAAGGACAGGTTGCCCGGGGAAGTGGTGGATGCTCCCTCATTAGAAGTGTTCAAGGCCTGGACAGAGATTAAGCAAACTGACCATGGCGAGACGGTTGAACTGGACGATTTTTAAAAGGTCCCTTCCAGAAAAGGCATTCTGTGAGTCTTTGTGTACTGATAGACTGATGCTAGACGAGAGAGCAAGTTTTAGTGGATAAAAGGGTGAAAAGTTGCCATCTGCATATGTGACTGAGAGTGTCTGAGAGCACTTTTGCCTCAGAAAGGATCTGTCTCTGTCACCTGCGGGGCAGTTAGAACACTCTGCTAGATCCCTGACTGACAGCTCCAATTGTGGGCCATTTAAATTGAATTTATCCTGTCATCACTCCTCCAATCTACAATGGAATATTATGGCTCTCAGGCTGTTCTGCCTCTAGTTTTCTGAACGTCTTTAGTGAAGGAACAAGTGCTACAGTGTTCTGATGCTTTCAGGCCAAATTTTTGCTTTTGATGTTTACCAAAATTATTACTAACCCTTAGCAGACAGTCTTTCATATAAAGGAGATTTTCTTCCATACTGTTTTAATACACAAGTCACACTGCTCAGTGATAGTATCACCAGGGACCATTTGAGGTAGAAGAGCGTGAGTTAAACAAGTTTTTTTTTAAAACCTAAGTGCAGTCTCTTTGTAAGTGATAGCCTTTTCACAAGAGTTTTTGAGATGGCCAGTGACATTAACATTGTTTCACCATGTTTTTCCAATGCTCTGTTTAAAAGAGCAATCTTTTGTGCAGTTTGTGATACATACATATTTTGGAAGATTGAAGATGGAATATCAATCCACAAAGCAAAACTTCATTCTACCAAAGTGTTGCAGTGGAATTTACTATTCACATGACGTGGAAGATCAAAGTGCCAATTCAATTTCACTTCATGACAGATACTAGGAAAATAATTTGCTGAAATCTGCTTTTGATTCCAAACCTTTTGAAATACTAACCATTTAAAATTACCATAAGAAATACTTGCAACAACATCTGTCAAATGCACGTCAACACACTTAATACGCTCATATTTCTTCGAATCATATGCTTATTTAATTCTAAGAGGTATCTAAAAGATAATTGCTGTTAAACATTTTTATGCGTAACAGCTGGAAGGCACGTCAAACATTATATTTTTTTCAATGGGCTGATTGGTATTAGATTTGGAAGAAGCTAATGCACTGTATAGAGAAGAGAAAGTGTCTGTCACAGATAAAAAAGCCAGAGGTTCTCATACTAATTTGTGGACTCAAGGGAGCAGAGCTGTCATATGTGCCTTGAAGATAAGAAGGGAGTGAGTTGATAAGGATTACTTGTGACGTCTTCTCCCTCCCTGCCCTCCCTCCCTCCTTCAAGCCCCTTTTCCTGCTTCTGCAATTAGAAAAAATTTACAGAGAAACTTTTTGTCTTTGTTTTCTGTAGGTGATAAAAGCGTCTTCAAAGAAACTTACATGCTAGCAGGGAAAACAACAGCACCATTTTCATGTATACATGAATACTTCACACATTCTGCTCTCGAGATGCCCAAAACTCTACAGGTCATATATTTGAAACCCCATCAGAGTGTTTACAATGCCATAATGCAATCCCCTCCAAGGCAGAGCTTTTCAAGGCTTAAATATAATACAGCCACTTTCAGACAGAAGGTGCCACTGTCCTATGACACAATCTGAAAGAAATTTCCGTATCCAATTGGTAGTGTGGAAAATATAAGATATGCTTTGCTGCCTTATTGCTGCCAGATGCAAATATGCTCTGTCCTTACCCTGGCAGATGCAAGAAACTCTGCTTGAAAACATACATAACTACAGTGTCTGACTTATTTTGCAACAGCTAATAACCACAGCTAAACAGATTTTTCTAAAGTGTGGATCATATCATTTCAGATCAAATATGTTTTATACCTGGATATCTCAGACCACAATCACAGAGGCAGCATCTATGTGACATAAATCCACATTCTTTCTGAAGAGGTACACAAGTTTTGGAATAAATAAAAGTTTTAACAACTTAATTGTTTCCATAACAGCTCAACTTTCCTACTGAATTACTTAGCAAACTCAAAACCCAATGTCTGCTACAGCAGAATGTTACACAGGAACATACTTTTCCAACAGTACCCAGAATCCAACATATGGTGCATAATGCCTTCAAGAGGAAATATCGTCACCACACTAGATCTTGCAAGGCAGCTTTCTCAGCATCACAGAACCATTGAAACGTACTAATTCAAAGAGCTGTGCTCTTCATTGAGAAAGAGAGATGTTTCTCAGATTTCCTTTCCTGAAACATCCCATGCACTCTTGAAATGAAGTTGTGATCCATCTAGTTTTCAGCACGTGTCCTGAGTTTACAAGGTCTGGTAAAAATCGTTCACACATATGCGTTCAAAATATTTCTAGGCAGCATGTATGGGACAATCCATGTGTTGTAGCAATATCAATGTAATGTTTTGCCAAGTTACGTGGTAAAATTTCATTTAATCAAGAGAATATGAGAGTACTGTTTAAATGATACTGGTATATGAAACCACATTAATGCCAATCATATAACCTCAACATATTGACCAAAGGCTCTTTTTGCCTTCTCGAGTACCATTTTAAAAGTGAATACTTCAGCCAACGTTTTAATACTTGCTTTAAGTTTAATTACATTGTGTTTGAAATTATCATAATCATTTTATAATCAAAAAAGCAATAAATTCCTTATCCAGGTAAATTTTAAAACTTAGATAGTGTTCATAAAGAAAAGAGAAGTAAAATTTACTTCATTACATAAAGCTTGGGAGCTGCTACATGCTGTAATTATGAAGGTGGAAGAGTTCAGATACAGATATAGTTAAGACAGAAAAATAAACTGGCTATTGTAATGAAAAGGTTTGTTCAGATAGTTTACAAATAGTAATATAGTTGATAGTTCACTGTAAGATCTCAATTGTGGCTAACAAAGGAGTGTTTTGTTACTTTTGTTAAGTCAAATCTCAATCAATTTACATGAGAAGTATTTGGAAAGTGGATTCTGATGTTAAGAAGAAGGGAAGTGACATACTCTGAGGCAAGAAAGGTCAGTAGGGACCTATTTGTCAGTGTGCAAGGACTTTTTTTACTGTATTTAGAGCTGTTTGGTAAATACAGAAATATATAGCTACCAGTAACCTGAATGCTAAAAAGAACTGGGAGTAAGTAACTGGTTTCAGCCATATAAGAAATCTGTTGTGATAGTAGAGTGTTAAATTATGCAAGCACTATAGAAACAGGGAAAAAAATCAGGTTGATAGGAGCTCTGAACAACTGAGCAGATAGCAAATTATCTTCGGACTAGTGAACTAAGATATCATATTCCCCTCAGAGACTTGCAACCTGGGGAGGTGAGCAGTCCTGACCTGGTATTGTGCTTGTTTCAAGCACTTTGGAAGCTGGCACCAAGCTGGTCCCCATTACCTCTCTCAGCTCACAGCTGCCACTTGAGGTCTCAAATCCCTGTGTCTCACTCTCCTACTCAGTTTTTAATGTCTCAGAGAGCTAATCCAGGTTCCCAGTCCTCAAAGCAGAGAGACCTCCCTCCCAAATCTTTCCAATATGCCTCCTTAAATAAGCAAGGATACACAGGCTGGCCATCTCCTGAGAAGCAATGAACAACTGTAAACAGAATCAGTAATTAACGATTTTTTTTTCTATTCCTCTTAATGGGAAAGAGAAAGAGTTGGATGTGTTCACCCCTTGAATGGACACTAGGGTGCAGATGAGAGAGAGAGAGAGAGAGCAAGAAGCAAGTCAGCACCCTGGCCTTTCCTAGTGGGAGGAGGAGCACTAGGATCCCTAGCCACACTATCTAGCAATAGGCAGAAGCCTGCGGGCCCCAAGGCAGCAGCAGGTTGAAACAGGCTAGTGGCAGGAAGAATATCAGACCAAAACAGGCTTGTTGGGTGGGCAGGATAGTGAGGCTGCTGGAGAGAAAAGAAACAGCAAATAGCTGAGAAGAGGCTGAGGGAGATAGAGAATCACATACTCCTGTTCAAAAAGATTTCGGTGGAGCTCCAAAAGACAGAAAGGCAGGTGGGTCACAGAGAAGAAGAAGGGGAAAAAATATCCTTTTATGAAAGGTAGAGGTGTTAAGAAGGTGGGTGGAGAGTTGCAGAAACACCATTTCCCTCCCTCCCATTTTCTTTAAGGGTGTTTGTCTCTGAGCTTTTCCTCTCACTTCTCCTCCCCACAGCAAACAGCCAAGCTGGGAAGAAGAGATTGTCTCCGAGCACAGCAGAGTGCGTGGACACAGAAGACTGATAGCAACCAAGTAAACAGAGTTCACAACTGTGGTAGCTGCAGGAGCACAGCCTGCTCTGTGAAAAGCATGAGCACTCTTCCACAGGTAAGGAAATTAGTCTGTCTTGCAATCTGCTGAGGGACCTTAGTTGCACACCTCTCTTTTCCTTCCCCTTTCATAGCTACACTACTTATTGCCTTGGGGGACCAGGGTAGTTGAGTTTTTGACAGTTTGTATCCAGCAAAGGTCTTGGAATTAATGATTTAGGATATGGTGTGATGATTTAGGGGTTCTTGCCCTTCCTGTTAGTCACCCTAAAGGCTGTTCTGAGAACTGTTTGAAGCACTGACCAACAATTAATAATAGCAATAGTAAAACTATTATTAGTAGTAATAATGATAACAACAACAGCCATAATAATGATAATGACATCTTTTATTCTATCTCCATTTTTTCAGCAAGGTATTATAAGAAAGTCCTTACACAGAAACGTGCACTTTCCCCCCTACAAATAGTTGTGGATAAGCAAGGCATAGTTTTTGGAATGTGAGAATGACATGGTGAGCCTAATTGCTTCCCATGTAGTGTGGTGTCCTTTTCCTGCTTTGATGTCTCATATAAATATCTAGCAAAGTCTTAATTGCATGTTTACAGACAAATTGCACTGAACTGAACTGTTAGCTCAAGGTTGCTAAAAAGTACAAAACATTCAAGGGCAACAGAGATAAGTGTAGTGTTCTGTGTTACTAAATAATACAAACACTGAAATGTGTGTGTATTCTTACATTGAGATCTGTTCAGTGTGACTGTGGCTGTAATGATAACAGCCACTTATCTTTATCTTGTCTGCATTTTTATAGTTGAAGAATTTGCAGAAATTTTTGTTTTGTATATCGGTTCCCAAATTTCTGTGTGATGAAGATCAAATCATAATCATAATTTAGTTGTTGTCCATGGTTTTGCTTTACAATTTTAGTACTCCAGAATATAATTCAGCAACCTTTCTGATTCATATTTCATGTGAGCAGGTACTCTACTTCAAACACAGGCAAAAATGTTTCTCAAATGTCATTTAATGGGCTCAATTTATGTGCTTAAATAATTTGCTGACAAAAGATAACTTTAAGAAAATTAAGGCTTCTGTGATATTGGGGAATTAGTCTGAAAATATGCCATCCATGTGAGTAATGTGATAAACACGATTTGGGTGACAGCCAAAGTCAGTAATTAATGAATAATCTACTGGCTGAAAAATAATACCTCTAAATTATCTGGTAAATAGTTATGAAAAATAACTTCAGTTCTCTTTTCCTTTGATCTCTTTATTTTAATATACTTTTTTCACAAAAACTAGATGCATTTTTTTCTGTAATAGCACTAAACACTGTGAAAATGCAAGGTGAGGAAGAATTAGGCAGAGTAATTTCAACCTCCCTTCAGAACTCAGGAATGGGAACTTAGAACTCAGGAACTCACAAACAGAAAGAAGGAGATGCTGAAGGAAAATTAAATTCTTTGGCTGATTTAGATGTATCAAACAGTTCTTGCTTTAGTGATAACAGTACTTGTCATGATTCTGCTGTCCTAAGTCATGCTTGCATTTGAATCAGATGATACATATACTGCATTAATTTGAAGTTATAAATTTTTATAATTTACAACTATTAGGATTCATTTTTAATGATTTTACAGCCACTTTTTCTCACTTAGCTATAGTGAAGGCATTTAAAGTTGAGCATTTGCACATGCTTAAAAACATAAAAGAACTGAAACTGTGCTGGAAAATGCATTCATCTTTATGCTAATACTGATTATTCTTCTCATCCATAAGTGAAAACCCTGCCAGAGGTTGAAGCCTTTTTATCCTTTTCCACTGGCTCATTTAAACCATTCACTTGTATCTTTATATGGAGCATGCTGGATGAAGCAGCCAGGTCTCAAAACATACCACAGTAAAGTGCTGCTGCTTCCTGTAAGCTATGTAGCATTCCTGCATCCTGTGCCTTGGAAGTGTTGGTATGCCACCTCTGGGTCCATCTAGTTAAATCCACACTTCTACCTTGGCCAAGAATCACTGGCTTAGAAAGGGGTCTGTATTCTGGTGCCTCTGAACCAATTAATCCATTGTGGCATATAAGTAAAATTAATTCTAGATCAAGAATCTGACAGGGATTTTGCTCTGGTCAGTATCTGGGTAAGAGTACTGAAAAAGCAGGTATTTGTCTAGATTTGTTTAAGCTGTTGTCATGAAAAAGACATAAAGGAGAACTAAATATGACCACCTTCCTCTTTTTTCTCTATGTAGGTCCACAATTTCTCTCAAATCTTACCCCAGTTACAGAGGCAAGATTAGAAAGGCATTTATTATGAAGGGTGAAGTGTTCAAGGAACAATTTTTATGCTTATGGTTCATGTAACACAGACCATAATCCAGCTTCTACATAGAGGTCCACAACCAATTTCCACTCCCCTGTCATTTCTTTTGTGCTATGTTATTATTTTGGGCATGCTGCTCTCAGCCATGTACTTCTCTAGTTGTTTCACAATGGAGACTTGAGAGTGGCAGTGCTGTTTCTTGTAGAGATTTTAAAAATCCGTTATTTGATGCATTTTGCATTTCAAAGAAAACATCATGCATAGGCCTGAAACAGGCCGACTGTTAACCAAAAATTCATAAGAAATTGTACCAACAGTCTTGAAATACCAGTTTCTTGTTAGTTACTCCACAGTCATGCCATTTATTACTCAAAAGAGAGAAACAGATGTCTTCTGATAACATGAAACCAAGTAATTGCAAAATTGTTAATATTTTGTGGTAGGAATAGGCTAGATTTTCCATGTGAAAAGCAAGAAGTTTATTGCAACAGAGAAGTCAGGAGAATTGACAATGTAAATCATTCACTCCTTCCTAAATGGTGAGAAATGAAGGCTTGCATGCCGAAGAATAGCTTTTCCATTTCCTTTATCAGCTAAGCTAATTTTCTTCCACTCACTTCCCTGCCATACTGTTGTGACACTTACTCTCTTACTCCAGGAGTAAAACAAGTGTTTTGCTACAGGGACTTACAAAAGGAATTTGGATTTCTTCCTTTGTAGTCTGTACACTGCACTTTGCCAGTATGATCATGTTCTATAACTAGCAACTTCTAATGTCACTTGTACGTACTTGCTCTTCATTTGGTTATTTTGTATCCTGCCTGAAGAAGTTAGGAGAATAGGATTTTAAGGGAGAAAAGCATTGTTAATGATTTCCAGGAGCTGAGTAAGCCTTTCAGAGGCTTTTATTCAGAATTGAATAAAATGCACATTGGAAAGATTATAAAATTATGAGGTCTGTTTTTCTATTTTTTTGTTTGTTTGTTTTCTCTTCTATTAATGATTTTGTGCAGAATTGTACATAGTATATTAGTCTAGATAATTAATAGCAGACTTGTTCATTTCCTTAAATTCCCTTAGGTGAAGGGGCATGTACTGTGACATACTTAATTCCTGTAAGATTTTGCTCCATTTCTTGTGATTTTTATCAAGATCCATGTTTCCTGGTTTTGTGGCAAAGAACATAGATATGGAGTTTGGTGAGAAATGCAGTTTAGCTGCTGGATGTAATGGAGCAGCAAAGGTAGCAGAAGAGATGACAATCTGGAACCTGAGAGTCATGACAAGGCAGGCGAGAAGCAATGACTTCAAAAGCAAGGGGTGCACCCCCAGCACGGGCATGAGGGTTGTAAGGTAGGCCTGGTGACAGTGCCCAGGGTCAACCATGAGTGTAGATTGCCAGGCAAGTCCCTTGGGAGGAGGCAGGTCCAAGGGCAAACCTGCAGTCTGTGGCTGGTCAGGATCCAGATCGATGGGACACCTCTCCAGACAAAGGCACTGCTGCCATTGCAGCAGAGCTCAGATGGAGACCACACAGGAAAGCTGCAAACAGCCAAGTGAAGAAATCAGTGTGCGCACTAAGGCTGCTTCTTGCCTTTCCTTAAAGAGATCCAAGGCCTGACAAGGTTTCTCAAACAGATTTCTTTTATCAAAGAAGGAGGATAGAACAGGAAGCTAAATTTGAGACTGTGGGGACAGTACAGGGCAGGGCCTGACAGTGACATGTAGGACTCTTCCAGTAGCACTTCCATCAGCTTTCACAGCTGTGAGATTTTCTCCTTGTTTGCTACAGCTGAGGTTTCCCGTTATCTTCTGAGTTTTTCTCCCCTTCTGCCTCCCTTCTCTCACTGTATGCTCTTATTCAGACATTCCACTTTTGATTTTTTTTCAATTCTTTCCCTTTCCTTATATATTACCAGCATGCATCCCTCTGTCTGTTCTTTCATAAACTGCAGTTCTCCAGTCTCATATACATCAAAGTATGCAGAAGGAGAGAAAACATCATCTTATCTAACAATATCCAGGTAAATGTTAGGGGTGTATCCTATGATAGTCATCTAACTTCCTTTGCAGCCAACATGGAAAAGGACAAATAACTCCAGAGAATGCTTCAGCTCATCTTAAGCCAGATACCTAAAACAAAAGATGTACTCATTAGGTCTCTAGCCTGTTCCGTGGACAAAAAAACCCACACCTAGATTATAACAAAACTAAATTTAAGTGATGTAAAACCTGTCTGTATATAAGATCTTCTCAGCGATTTACAGCTTACTACAGTTTGTAGAATAGAACAAATCTTTTCTCTGACTTGCACTGGACTAGAGGGCTTAGGATCCAGTACTTTATTTCTTGAGGAGAGATCTGAAATTAGTGCTCAGATTGTCAGACTCTGGCAGAATAAAGAACCACCAGTCCTAGCCATCTTATTATTAGCTTTATAGATTCAATAATGCTTTGATATCTTCAGGAAGTATATGCAAGCTGATTCCATAAACCAGAACGAACCATGGAGGGACAAGTCTCCTTATAGCAGGCTGGATTTTCATTGAGTGATTCATAGCACTGTGCTTGAAAAAACAGGGAAATGAAGAAAGTGAGAAAGCCCATAGGAGTACAGTCATGTAGATGACTTGGATGACTACTGGTGTTTGGCACTAGTCCTGTGAATGACTTTCTAGTAGATTAGGTGGGATGGAGTATTTTATTAGTGCTAACCTTAACATGAATTTTTCTTTCTTCGTGTTTTCTGTCTCTTCAGACCAGTGACCAGGAGCTGAGAACAGCAAAGAAAGAACGATGCCTTCAGGGGAAAAGCCTACTTCTGTGTGCACTTCTTCTCGGTACTCTCCTTGGCTTTACACTGCTTATCACCTACCTCGTGATGACTTGTGCTCTAGGTATAATATGAGATATCCTTTTCCATTCTTCCTCATCCTCCCCATTTTTAGGATCCCTTTCTCTTTTACTTCCTCCACTGTGTTTAAAACCTAACATCAGTATTAAGAACCAGACTTTCAGAATCTCCAGGAATCATAACACCTTTTGTCAAAAAGGTACATTTTTCTACCTCTTCCTTGAGTCACAGTAGGAACTGTCCTCCTCTGCCTGCTATTTAATATGCCTGAGCCCAGTTTTGAGGGAGAACAGCATTATATTGTCTTGCACCTCATCAATGTGTTCTGCTCTCTGTAGTCAGGAAACTGAACTGAATCTGAGTCTTGGAGCTCCTCCTTTACCTTTCTATCTCTGACTTAAGTCTAGTCCTGGTTTTCTAGCATAGATCAGTGCAGTCATAGAGTAACGGCAAAAGTCAGTTTCTTACTAATGGAGAAGCTGTGAGTATAGACCAGAAACATTAATTTGCCTGCCAAATTTGCTAAAGAACTATCTGCAGAATGGTCCATGTGAATGCCTCTGCAAATAAGCAGCTCAATGCAGAAGGTGCATTTATATTGGTGGATAGAGACATAATAAGAAGTTGAATCTTTACCTAGGTTTTTTCTTTAGCTCTTGTTATATATTGGAGACAGTTCACTGCAGAGACCAAGAAAAAGCTGTTTAGATCTAGTCCATTTCCACTCTGTCTACCTTCTCCCATGCCAACTTTGAAACCATAGTATGAAAAGTCTTACCTTGATTTCCAGGTGGATTATTTCAGTAAATAATTAATCTGATGTTGGTGTAAGATACTGACAATGTATACCCAGCAATCTGAAGCAGTTTAGAAAATTATAGAGCAAAGGAAGATATTCTAGAATGATCCTTGTCCTCTTTTGACAAATGTCATTGGAGAGAAATGTTTCCCATGCTTGAAAAAAACATGCTTTAATCTTGTCTCATTACTTTCTCTGTGCTATGTCCTTCTCCTGCACCATGTATTGACATCATCAGTTGCTTCTTGTATATCATGCAGCCAAATTTGTCTGATTCAGAGGAAAGACTCTGAGAAAGCAGAATAACCCAACCTGTGGCTGCCTAGATAGTACAGAGGACAGTCTTCCTGGATGTGAAAGAGAGAACACACTTCTTCCATATTCAGCAATACCTTACAAGGAATTCAATACTGCATGCAAAGGAGCTTGTACCAAAAATAAGTTTTTTGGGGTAAATGTCCCCTAAAAGATATTTGTTTGGAGTTGTTCTCACTGTCCACTGTCACTTCTCAGTTCTCTCTTATTTACTTCCCCTTCAGGATCCTGTGATGCTGAGTCAGATCCTGCTCTGTTGGAAAGACTTCTGAATTCTAGGAATGACACTGTAAACCCCTGTGAGAACTTCTACAAATATGCCTGTGGCAGATGGGAAGGCAAACAGTCAAGCAGAACTAGAGAAGAATCACTAAATGTATTTGATGTGTTGTTGGAAGAAAACCTGTTGATCCTGAAAAGGCTTTTAGGTAGGGACAGACGATTGGTGTGTTACCTTCTGCATCTGCCTCGGTCAGAGCTGACAATAGTAGTAACTGAGAGCACAATCATTCCTAACAGGGACTGAGTCCCCTCTCTTCGTTCTTCTGTCATTACAGGTACAGATTTATTTTTTGAGCATGTAATGTTACAGTAGCTGCATTTTAAACATTTAAGTTCCTCTTGCCAAGAGTAATGGATGAAAGTCACGCTTTAAAATTCTGACAGCAACTCAAACCATTTTCCTGTTGCCTTGTCAAAGTAGGATATTGTTGCTGTGCTACTCTGAATATGCATTCTGGTGATGTGTCCTGTCTCCACGGGGTACTGATGCCTAGATATGCACCAACTTCCCTTTGTGCTCCTGTTTCCATGCAATGAAACTCATATATTTGGCCTCAGGAAAAGTTATAGTGCTAAAAGACCCCTTACTTTGGGTCACTGTGGGAAACATGCATGTATTAGTAAAAATGTTCTGTATCAAAGCACAGTATTTTCTTAAAACCATTCTTTGCTCTAATACTGTCATAATTTCTTTTTTAATTGCTTTTTTAAATTTTAAATCTACTTTTTTCCCTCAGAAAGTCCACAGTTTGGGATAAGAGGCTCAGCCAAAGAGAAAGCAATGCAATTTTATCGTTCCTGCATGGATACTGAACAAATAGAATCCCAAGGAGCTCAGCCATTAAAGGACCTTCTAAATCAGGTGAATGTTTGTGCTGTTTCCTCTCCCTCAGGAAGAAGATTCCTCCAGGGAAAAGGAAGGTGGGCAGGTGGGAGGTCATATAGTCCTACCTGATGTAACTTTTGTAGAATCTGACCCTAGTCATGGTTCACAGCACAAATTCTAAGTGATAAATCTTCTAGCTTTAGATGCCGCTTCAAGAACTGATTTTCTGACACAGGTAACTGAAACTCTCCTCATAACCTTATATATTACTTAAGGCTGGTAAAAAAACAAAGTATTCAAAGAGGGATCATGTTTAATCTCAGAAGTCTGGTTCAGTAGAATCTGAGTCACAGATTGGGGAACATCTTGCAAATGGATGAAATATTTGTGTCTAAAACCAGATGATCATTCAGTAGTCAAGGCTTCCATGAGAGCTTGTTTAAAGGAGACAATCCTTCTCATTCCATTCTGGGAGACTCCTCTTGGTGCCAGGGAGGGCTGGACAACTTCCTTCCAGCAAAAAGCACTTATGTCCTGTAGAGGATGCAGAACCTTCCATCAAAATAAAGAGTGACTGCAGGCCAACCTGTGAATCTGCTTGTCAGGGAGGTGGGACCTGTAATCAATGATCCCTGTTTGTCCTTCTGGATGGCTTTAGGAAAATGAGACCTATTTCCTGTCTCCTGCTTGTCCAGCATTTTTTTCTGCACGCCTTACTCTGTTGCTAATTACAGTTCCTTTTTCCTTGTGCAATTTTGCAGTTCATTGCTTTGCTTAAGGGAAAGTGTCAGGTCATTTTAAAGCCAGCAGGGCATGTAGAGCAAGCACTTCACGAGATTCCTCTGGTGCTTTTTGCTCTGTTGTTTCTCAGTTATAAGAATGACTGAGCTTATAGGTGTAAAAGAGAAGAAATTGTAAATACGGATCCAACCAGTTTTTCTCACTTGCAGCATTTCTGGCTTTCTCTAGGTTGGTGGATGGCATAACACAGGTGTGGGGGAAACAAAAGATTTTAATGAAACACTTCAGATTCTCATGAGCAGATACAGCACCTTTCCATTTTTTAGAGTCCATGTGGGACCTAGTCCTTTTGACCCCAAGACCAATATTATTCAGGTGAGTGTGCTAAAGAAAGAGCACTATTGAGGAAGCACTGTGAATAAAGAGTCAGACCAAGGCTTGCTCAAGTTGAGCCTATGTCCTTCTCTGAAGAACTTAGCAAACATTTTCCAAAAGTATAAGCAAGTTAATCACGTTTCAAATTCCGTGATACAGAAATTACCAAAATATCCTCACATTAGCATTTTTTCTGAAAAGAATGTTTTTCCTTTACTCCTTTTTGCAGATTGACCATCCTGAGTTTGATATTCCACTTGAGAGTGAATTCAAAGAGAAAAATTATCTTGAGGTAACATATCAGAGGCTGAAGAAAGGTAAAAATAGCTATTTGATGCAGGGATCTCCTTGAATTGCCTCCTGGTTCAGAATGGTCTGTTTCCATGGGTTACGGTCAGTGACCTCTGAAAATGCCTCCAGAAGAAATTCTTCACAAAACTCAACTTTTTCAAAGGATAGATTGTAAAATGTAACCCATTTTAGATGCCAGGTTTAAAACTTCTAGTGTAGAAACAGAATTTTATACTTATAATTTTAGTTTCTATTTGGTAAATAGTCTGAACCTGGGCTTCCTTTTACTTTTTGCCTTGAATAATTTTTTTTTTTTTAAAAATTATCCAAAAGAAGGCTTTATAACAAAATTAGTGTATTGTAGGGAGGAATAACTAGCATTTTAAGCTTATTTTAAAGTGCTTGGACAAATGTTGGGGGAACAAGTTCTTTGACCTTGGGGCATTGTAACAAAATGAACTTAGTAATTTCTGAACTTTATAAAAATTTTGTCAGTTTCTCAATCTGAGTCTTTCAGAAAAGTCCTCAAAAAAAAAAAAAAAACAACAAAAAAAAAAAAAAAAACAAAAAAACACAAAACCTCCTGAGCCATCACAAGCATTCCTCTAAAACTTCAAGAAGATAGAAAAAAAAGTTGACATTTTATCTCCATTAAAATACTGGCTCATTATATTCACTGAATTTCTCTCCTCTGACTCAAGAGATGGCAGGCCTACCTCTCTAAAGTTATTCTAGTAGTCGAAGTCATTGTGAGCTGTGAGAAAAATAATCTTTTGGGAATTCAGTGTTCTTCACTGAGAGAGGCACTGTACTTGGCAAAGTGTATTCCACATGAATAATTACATAAGGATGTTGCAGCAAATTTTAGGGGTGGGGCAGGTCAGCAGTAGTTTTGAAAGACTGAAGTTTATACAGTCAAGATGGATGGGTGGATGGAGGGATGAAGGGATGGATGGGTAGATGGATGGATGGATGGAATGACTAATTTTTGGTTGTGTATCTTCCATTGGTCATATGGTCTATATTGCAGGTTCTCCGTGTGTATCTTTCGTATTTGAAGAAATTGGGGGTCCTACTTGGAAGGACAGAGGATGGTCCCCCTGATTCCTTTTCCCTGACCTTGTCCTTCATCTCTAACCTCCAGCGATTTGTCACTCCACTGCAGAAAAGACAGCAGAGGGGGATGCTGTTCTTTCGCACTACCATTAGGGAGCTACAGGTATCCGTGCCTTAAAGCTTGAGCAACACAGTTACCTGTGACATTCGTGTCTTCATTCTGAAGATCCAGATCAAAAGAGATATGAGACGCTGTGTTTAAATGCCATTGTCTTGCAAATTACACTTGAAGCCTGTTGAGCATTCAATAACCCAGTAATTTACAGTCTTTAACTGATAGTTTTTCAGGCCCACAACTCCCTCCAGTGCTAATTCCCTTTAAAAAAGTCAATTCTCCTCTTGAAGATGCAAATTATAAAAACATTCTAACTTGTTGAAAATATCTCTTAACAGTGTTAGGAAGACTATCTTGGTTTCCCTATTATTTCTTGTGAGCCAGTTTAGATTCATAGTTCAGCATATAAGCTTTGTTTCACTTGCAGGAAAAGGCACCTGCTATTGACTGGCTGGCATGTCTCAAGGCTGTCTTCCATCCTGTGCCAATGAACCTCTCTCAGCCAATTGCAGTGCATGACATGGATTACTTAAGCAACATGTCACAGCTCATCGAGAAGTGGCACAAGGGAAGGTAGGAGTCAATATCTACGGTTGCAGTTGTTCATGCCCCAAGAAATACTTTCTTCAAATACCAAAAGTTTAATCACTTAGGGGCTGCTGTGTTAGAGGCTGCTGAACCCAGTAGTGTAACAATTGCAAGCCTGCTGTGGCTTTATATCCACAGGTTTGGCCAGTGTTACAGCTTAGCATATATTCCCAATAGGTTTGCATATGCATGCATCATGTATGAACACGTATAAAATAATATATTTATGTGTGTCACATAGAGAGGGAACACAGTGTCTTGAATGGCACCCATCCACCCCTATCACTCATACCAACATGAACCCAGACTGATCCTATCCCTCAGCTCCAGCTGGTCAGGATTGGTCTGTATTAGTGAAATATTTGTGCACCCGCATGATATGGCTCACTCCAATAGCTGGTCTTGGGTATTCAGTCTGTCAAGAAGCTGGCCAAGATCTCCTGGTGTCCACTTGGATATATCACATGAACATATGAGGCCCTGAGTCTTGCAGCCCTACTTTGGTTGCTGGTACTCTGGAGTCTTCCTGCTACAATTACACCTATACTATCAGGTCCCTTCAGTAGCTGCTCCCAACCACTACTATTTCCAATAGCCAGCCCTCATACTGCTGCTCTCTCCAGAAGCTAGCTGGATCCAAAGTCCCTCCAGTAGTCAACTCTCAGACTTGTCATCTCTCCAGCATTCAGTTCCATCTTCACACACAGTGAGTAGAATGTTACTTAACAAGAGCATTTAATAAGATAGGAGGACATGTCCTGGTTACCTTGTGCAGGGCTCAGTCAGGAAGACACCCTGGCAAGGACAAGTTTACATTCAACCATTCCCTCTTACTGGCTTTCCTCTTCATTTTCCCACATATATTCTCTCAATCCACTATGATCCTTCCCTTTCCTTGCTTTAGGTCCTTCCCATAAACATGCCATCATAAATCTTACATAATCCCACAGACCTTCCATAATATTCTGTATGTTTTCCTCAGTCCTAAAAAGTATCCTTCTCCAATTTCCCATAAAGAATCCTGTGCCCCAGCAGGGAGTTGCCCCTTAAGTCTCCACAGTGTTTCTTTAGTTTCTTTAGTTGATTCATGTCAATCGTCCTCCTTTGATAGCCCCAGGTGTATTCCATTCATTCCACTCCATGCCCTGCTTCTGTGTTTATGGTGACCAACCTTCAATCTTCTGTCTACAGGGTCCTTCACATTTATATGATTGTTTGTCTGGTTGGGAATCTCTCCCCAGCCCTTGACAGTCAATTCCAAGATGCACGCCTGGAGCTGTACAAGATACTTTATGGAAAAATGGGATCTAGAATGGTGAGCTAGCTTTTTATCAGCTTCTTCAGGCTCCTCAACAGCTGAACACTGTAGCTCGTGCCTTCTGAATGTTCTCTTGGTACCTTAGATGAATGGAATTTCTTAGATTTGGGGAGAAAAACTACTCTCCCATGTCATTAAATGCTTTTTTTTTTTTTTTTCTCAAAAGAAATGTGTGAGTAGATATAACACTCAGAAGTTTAGAGAGCTGAGTGTACTGTATCATGGAGTATGGAAAAATATATAGATGGTCACCTTTCTTTTATGTCTTTTTCTCTGCTAAAATACAAATCTACATCTTGAGGGAAAGTAAGTAGACTAAATCATAAGAAAATAAATGTTTTACTAGAAATGTTTACTGTGGTAGCTTAAATAGAACTACATTACTTATTCACTGCTGTCATTTTTAGACAGTGCTACTGTTCACACATGTACATATAATTTTCCTGATTTCCTAGTTCTTTGTCCTCACTCTCATGTGTTTCTACTTCTTTGTTCCTACAGATCCCAGCTGAGCGCTGGAGGAAGTGCTTGACTGATACCAGCTCTTTCTTTGAGCCAGTCCTAGGGAAGATGATTGTGCAAGAAATTTTCCCTGAGCAGACCAAGAAATTTGTAGGTATTCATCATCTTAACCCCCAAGCAGAGTTCACATTCACCTCTTTGTGTTTTTTACATGCCACCTTAAGACCACATCGAGGCAGCAAATTCATCTGTAGGTTTCCTACCTTTCGTTCCTCTGCTTGTGCACTTCCCATCCTTTTTAGGGACTATGTCAGAACAAGACATTGGTGTGATTCTAGAATAATCAGTGCTAAATACCAGCTATTATCTTTGTCTCAACTGTTAGAAAAGTCATATGTGTAGCACCAATAGCTATGACAGCCCTAAAAATGCATGCAATCTCCTTGTGCTCCCTGGAATAACAGTGTTAACAGTATTCATCACCAGTGTCATACATCTCAATAGGATTTTAAATTGCAAAGACACTAAGCAATCATATAAAAACATTCTGAGTGGATCCACAGTTAAAAGAAAACTTGCTGCAGTGTGGAAAAGATTTCTTTTTCTTTCATCCTGTGACGGTCAGAGTTCCTTTTTCTTTTGAGGAAAGTTAGTGTAGCACCAGGTTTAGCAAAGAGTTTGAAGTCTATAAGGTGGCAAGAGTAAATAAAACCAAGAAAACCAAGACTACATGTAGTGAAGCATAGATTTTAATGAATAAAGCATAATTTTGAGAAGGCTTGACTCAGATTGCCATAATTTTGGAAAGGGAGAGACCAGCAAGAAATACTTGTGGATACTGAATTTTCATTTCGCTCAAGAAGGGGGGAGATTACTCATTGTTGAATGAGAAGGAATTGTCTCCCTCTTAGTTGCTGCAAGAAGCCAGATGAAAAGGTGTGTGGGAGAGAACGGTGAGCCCTGTGAGGAAAAACTGGATGCCAAATAACTTAGGACTAAATCACTGTAGAAACTGAAATCTTCTCTTTCATCACGCACACACAAAACAGAATTTTCCCCCAGTTACTCTGTGGTTGAATTGCTAGAACATGGGAAGATGGTAGCTAAATGTTTTTGTGCAGTTGTGACCATGCCTTCTTTTCTCCATGGCAGGCTGAGCAGATGTTCTCTGTGATCCAAGATGCCCTCTGTGACCGCCTGGATCAGGTGGAGTGGATGGATGAACAGACCCGCCGAAATGCTAAAGCCTTGGTGCGTGCAGAAGGCAGAAATTACTGAGGCCTTCCTTTCCCAGAAGCCTTTGGAGAAGGAATGCAAAAGACCTGCATATTTATGTATTCCAACCTACTTCTATGGGCACACAATCTTAAATAGATGTCTTATTCATGCTAAAAATTGAAGGTGGTTTTGTAAGGGCCAGCATGCATGGGTACATTCACAGATGTCTAGGCATAGAGAGGCTAGGTTTTTGTCTGTCCATGAATACTCTGAATTAATTTTATTAATTAATTATACTAGATTTTATGCATCTAGTAAGGTTAAAAGCTAAAAAGCTGAATGGCAGAAGATAATTCAAAGAAAAATAATAGAACAATATTGGGCCTCAGGTCGTAGAGTTGAGAAAGCAGAGCAGCAGGACAAGACGTCTTCTTGAAAAAAGAGTAGCTGTCCTTTTGAAGGGCTGACTCACAGGTCATGCTTACATTGGTTAGAAATACCCTTTAAAAGGACTTGCAGAATGTAAAACCTCCTAGTGATCAAGTTTCTTTATGTTTGTTTGTTTGTTTGTTATTATTTTAGGTATCCAAACTACAAGTGGAGATTGGTTATCCAGCTCACATACTCCAGACTGACGAAGTGAACCTGGAATACCAGAATGTGAGCCATATAATGTAAACATGCCTGCCTCATTATTGGCAGTTTACCTGTATCAACTGCTATCTTGTCTGCTTACAAGAGGCTATGACCTCTGGAGAACATTTCTTACTGTTCATTTCTTGGGAACGTATGGGACCAGAGAACATTTACCTGTTGCTTCTATATTGTTGCCTATACTGTTTCCTATTTAGAGTGGCTGGCCTGATAGAAGTAATTTTTTGCCTGTTCATATATTCTGTTTCACCTTCAGATAACATTCCTGTCATATCTTAAATTGAAGGTCTTTAGAACTGGGAGAGAAAAAAAAACAAGTATCCCATTGTTTTCTTTTTTGATTAACCCTTTTTTGATCCATGGGACTTTTATTTTTCTCATTTTTTTCCTTTTCTCAATTGTTCAATTCATTCCTCACTTACGCCCTATGACAGTCACATTCTGTTTCTTCCCTCAGCTGGAGATAAATGACGACACTTTTTTCCTCAATGTGGTGGCTTGCTTGAAAGTACTGAGGGAAAATTCCTACCTGAAGCTTCTTCAGCATTACCCACAGAAAAAGTAAGTCAGATAGTGATCTGAAAAATATAACAGAATCACATACGTGTGAACCAGCTGAGGTTGGAAGGGACCTGTGGAGATCACCTAGTCCAATCCTCCTGCTCAAAGCAGGATTAGTTAGAGCAGGTCACTCAGAACTGTGAGAACTGTATGTCTGGATCTCTCTTTTACTGTGGAAGAGGAAGGGCAGGTGGGGGGCCAGCAGGCAGAATTGGATTCAGTACTCCTGAGTGTGGTTTCACCAGTACGGAATGTTGCAAGTTTGCATTGCTGCATCCTGCTTTAAAGAAACCTTGAATCTGCAGCCTGCCCTGCATTGAGCCCAAGCAATGCTACCAAAGCACCCCATAATTGTGAAGAGAGTGCCAGATCCCTTGAAAAACCCACTTTTTTTGACCATGCACCCTTAACTGAGGGGGATAGCTGATTCTCCTGGACTTCCTAACAAAGCCAACAGCAAAGCAGTGTGATGACAGGAATGCTGGTGGAGTCACCTCAAAGGCAGGACATAGGATGCTTCAGAAGGAAGGCAGCACTGACAGATGGGTTTAGCGCCTTACATGTCCTGCAGAGTATTCTATGCAGGATTCACAGGGAGTTACTAATCCTAATTTACTTGACTGGGAAGTTGTGAGGGTGAATCACTTCATGTCTATGAAAACTAAGCTATTAGTTCTGACCATCTGTAAACAATTGAAATTTCTTTCAAACACCTGTAACTGTAGATAATGTGAATTTCATCATTTGCTGGTGCTATGTGAATAGTTGAGCTATTTTTGCAAGCTCAGTGAAGGAAAGGATCAAGGTATGAGATAAGGAGTTAATACATTCTCTAATTTCTCTTTTTATTTTGCTTCTAGCTGGCATGTGCACCCCTGGAGTGTGCATTCATACTATTCAATAAGGCACCACATGGTGGTTTTTCCGGCTGGAATGTTCCGCAGTCCTTTTTTCCACATGGAGTTTCCCAGGTATGGAGGGGCTTCAGAGGTGCAAGCTGAATGTCGTCCCTGGGCTGCACTATGCTTCTAGGAGGAGTCTTAGTGGGCAACCTATCTTTAATCTCTTTTTCTTACTACATCCTAGAAAGGAAAGGGGGGAAGCCCAGCTTTTTCTAAAGCCAAATGGATACTGCCTGATGCATTCTGAGAGATAGTGATCATTGACTCTGCTGAAGCAAAATCAGAATCTAGGTGAAACTGAACTAACACAAAGATATTACTCCAGAGCAAAGAAGCAGAAGTCACGTGTAGGTTAACTGCAAAGAAGACATTTCACCTTTGCCTCTCATTTTCTAAATTCCAAGGATTCCTGAAATCTAATCCAGAGAAAATAGGAGTCTCACAGAGCAACTTCTTGCCAGAAGTCTTTTTCAAATGTATCACAGTTCTTCTCTCATTTTTTTTAAGAAACCCTTTGTACTAAGCAAATGAATTTTTAACTCTGAGTCTTCTCCTGCAATAACAACACTTCTCTAGGCCATACTCCTCTGGTTCTGTTCTTCATCATATGGAACAGATCTCTTAAGCAATATTTTTTCTGATAATAAAAGCTCTCCAAACAGTTGACTGTAAACATATAATTCTGTGTCCTTTTTGCCTATAGTGGATAGATTCTTGTCCTAATACCATTGTACTGAAAAATAAGCTCACATTGTGGCAAGAGGCTGGAGTTTGAAAGAAACATGTTTCAGTTAAAAGTAATTATTTTCTCAATAGTGATCTTCTAGTGCTTGCAGTATTTAGTTAGTTTATTATGATATGAAGAAAAGGACATCTCTAAAGAATAGTAGAAAAGAATTTTTTTCCAGTATTATTGGCTGTCACTGTATTCTTTCTCTGTGAAAAAGGGTCTATGCCTACTTTTTCCTTTTGTATTCAGTGTTAGTAAAGTACATTTTCCTCACTGTCACCTCAGTTGAATAGACTGATAAGTAAAACTTGATCATCTTTTGGTGAGTTGGTACAATAGCACTTTCTTAGACGATGGTCCAGAGTTTAAACTTTACTGACAAAAGCCAATTCAGGTGACTGTGAGCTTATTTTTAAAATAAGAACTCAGCAAAGCAGTACAATTGTTATAGAATCATAGAATTGTGAAAAGGTTTGGGTTGGAAGGAACCTTTAAAGATCATCTAGTTCCACCCCCCTGCCATGGACAGGGACACCTTCCACTAGACCAGGTTGCTCAGAGCTCCATCCAACCTGGCCCTGAACACTTCCAAGGGTGAGGCATCCATAGCTTCTCTGGGTAAAATTTATAAATTATCAGCTATAGAGCTCCTACTGAGATCTCAGTGATGGAATAGTGATCTAGTATGAAAATTTAATGCTTCAGCAGTGTTAATCTGTGCATGGGAAGAAAGAATGAGCCCATAATTTCATATAATGGAAATGCATATTGAGTGTTCTCTTCCTTGTGAGAGTATCTGTAAATTCATTGTATAGAACCATAGAAATTCCATTTAGAAAGAGCTACTGGAGGTTTCTAGGACAACATCTTGCTTGTAGCAAGATTGGCAATGCAGAGCAATTGCAGTCAAAACATCATGATTTTAATTTGCCTTGCCAATTTTATGTATTCTTTCTCACTAGACAAAAGTTGCAAGAATGCTTTTCCAAACATCCTGCTTTTGTATGGTTACCATTGTAGTTGCTGTTTGTGCAGCAGTTCAGACAGTAGAGGTTCAATAAGGACATATATAGACAACAAAAATACCTCATTACAGCTAATAAAGGCAGAATCTCATTGATAGACTCTTCATTTTTATGATGGCTTATTAGCTACAAATACTTTAAAATAAGCCCAAAGTACAATTTTAAACATTGGTAGGATAATTTGCACTTGTATTTGCACTTTTACGGACTTGAGTGACAACACATAGAAAGTGTTTCTGTGTGGTCCCAGAGTAGAATGCTCCTGTGAAGCACACAGTTGTGCTTAGTAGCTGTAAAGAATGTTCCTCTTCCCTTTTTTCTCTCCAAAAGCACTCTTTTAATTTTATTTTTCAGCGCTGTGAATTTTGGAGCCATCGGGGTCTTCATGGCACATGAAATTCTTCATTCATTCTATGGTTATGGTGGGTACTGGCTGTGGTGTCTTCATTTACTCTTCGATGTCCTACTGGTACTTCCCCTTAGAGGGTCTGAAATCCTAGTCCTTACATCAATGTATACATATATTATTAAGGTAGATGAACTTAAGGAAAACAGTCCATGCAGGCTACTAGGAAGAATCAGTGATTAATGTGAGGAACACAGGTGAAGGCCAAAAATAATTTTACTTCCAGGACTTTTTTCTCCACAGTGTTGCCTGGGGGCTGTCCTGCATGCAACAGGAGTGCACTACAAAGATCTATAGACTGCTTGGTGGAACAGTATGAAAGCTACAGCTTTAATGTCAATGGCACCTTCACACTGTTGGAGAATACAGCTGACACTGGAGGGCTTGCTGTCGCTTACCAGGTGAGGTGATTTACTTACTTCTGCAGTCTCACAGTCTCACTACATAACACACAAGATTGCCCTGCTGCTCCCTTCTCCCACATCCCGCTCCAGTTCCAGATTTCTTGCACACCTGTGCCAGTGGAGCATGAGCCCAGCATGTCCTGTGTTAGTCCAGAGAGAGGTTCCTCACAAAGCTCTGCTCACAGCCTCAATATGTCCATGTAAGACAACTTCACCCCTTCACCACCTTTACTTCCCAGTTTATATCATGCATACAAAAGCATGCTATTGTCTATATGTTTATGTTATACTTGAAGAAGTAAGCTGAGACATGAAAAAGAATTTTGTGTGGTGGTTTCCAACAGTACTTCAGAGGGAATTTTTTGTTTCCTCATGCAGTACTTCAGGAGTTTAACTGCTGAGGGTGGGGTGGTGTGAGATCCCTAGGTCTAAAATGGTACTTGTTACATTATTTCATTAAGAACATTGGGAGGCAGAAAGTCTTTAATTTATCAAACATTTGTGATTTATTTTAAAAATTATTTTCGTTCTTTCATAGTATAATTACCACATCCTATGACGTGTGTGGTAGTACCTGTATAGTAGCATCTGAAATGTAAGGAAAGTAATTATGTTGTATTCTCCCACTTTGGCTTTATTAAGGGCATAGCCAGTAGCAGAGAGCCTCAGAATGAGGAAAGAGATACAAACTCGCTAGTTCATTAAATATATTTTAGATTGATAGATCTCATTGACAGAAGACATGAGCTTGCAGTACTGTCTCAGGAAGATTTACAATTATCCATTTTATCTCTCCACAGGCCTATAAGAATTGGCTGAAAAAGCACAAAGAAGAGAAGGATTTACCTAAGATTGGACTTTCACATGATCAACTTTTCTACCTCAGTTTTGCTCATGTAATGAATGCTAGTCATGTGTCTTTTTCACTCTCCATTCAATCACTTCCCCCCTCTTCACAGAATTGAGAATGAGCAATGATTTTGTGAGGTCCAGAATATTTTTTAGAAGCTAAAATTCATATTTACAGCTCCTAACCTGTTATGGATCTCAAAGCTAACAAAAGGCCTGTCTGCAAATACGTCTTTTACAAAGCACTGAAATCCACCAAAATTAAGTTGTAGCAGACCAACTGTGTCAGGGAAAGCAGGCTTCATTGCCAGCCTCTGAGTACTTTTTTTGCTGTTGTGAAAAATCTTACACATGAAAAGTGAAATCTAACTGTTAAAGTCATGTATCTGTCTCCCTTCCTTCCTTCATTCACTTCTCTGTCATGGTGAATAGCTGGATGTCACATCACTCTGAGTGACTGACGGTGAAAAAAAGAGTTTCAGATGTTATTTAGATATAAAGAACTAGAAGTACATGCACCCATTGTTTGCTGTTTCTGTGGGAAGTTGCAGTAAATTGTGGAGGTATGCATAGCTGTGCTGCCAAGTTCCTCACTATAGATGGTTGGATTTCTGTGCTCAAAAAATCACATCCTTATAAGTCACTGTAATTGTTCAAAAGGAGAAGTTTTGTGTGTTTATAAAGTCAGAGCAGTGCGTGAAAAAACAGCTTATTGGTTCTTGGTGACAAGATTTGCATTTTAGAGGCTAAATGGCAGCTACTGCATCATTTGTTGATAAAAAAGGTTGAAATAATGAGAAGGCTTGGATTGCCAGTTTAACACCAGTAAAGTCATATAATCCTCCCCTCAGTCTCTAGAGTAGTAATGGGATTTTGTGTAAGTGCTCTCCTTTGGATGAGCACTCTTTGATTTCACTTAAGAAGCTGAATCTAGGCACTGAGATATCTTTACCGCTTTTTTAGATAGAGTCCAAGGTTGCATGAGCCTAGTCAGGGTGGCCTAAATTTTCTGTGTTCTGGACTATGCAGTATAGAAAAAGTGCAGATGACTTGTCAGAGAGTGAAATGGGAACAGAGAAGCGTAAGGAGAGGGAAAACATTCTGAAGAAAATCCGACTGTTGTCAGCCATGTATGCACATTTCCTCCAGCACCCTCTGACATGTGCAGAGGTATGAGGAGCCCTAAGTCTTGTTCACAGCAGGACTTCCAGCCAAACTGACTTTTCTGTTTTGCTTCTCCTCAGGCAATGTGTGGACACCAGGATCCAGAGAAGCTCCAGTCTTCCCTAAGCACGGATCCACATAGTCCCTTGCCACTTCGTGTCTCTGGGCCTGTCAGCAATAGCTGGGACTTTTCCAAGAGCTTCCAGTGTCCCAGTGGATCCCCCATGAACCCAGACACCAAATGCCGCATCTGGTAGTGCGCATGGAAGAGGAGGAAGAGAGATGTGATCCCAGGGAGAGGAAGGCCTGACCCATCAAAGTATGACCATCTTCTCAGGGCCTCTAGGGTGACATGGAGCTCTTATTCACTCCTTTGCCATCCTTTTCTTGTTATCCTTTCCTCAGCATTTGATGGCAGGGAAATTCTTAAACTGATCTCATAAGGAAGGGATCTCCTCCAAGGCTCTCAGTGCTCTGTGCCAGATGTGTGACAATTCCCAGGGCAGCAAGGTGACTGACCAGTTTCTAGTCGGCAATAGCTTGTGAGGAGCTGTGAACAGAAAGGCTATTACATTATTAGTCCCTCTGTTCAGTGCATTTACCTGTCTCCTCCAGCAGCCTCACAGTCCTGTTGTAAGAGCAAGTCAATGGACTGGAGCTGTAAGTCTTGCTCATATCTTACAATAGCTCTTGGGGAAATCCTGTGAGTTACTGTGCAAACCACACCTAACTTACAAAAGAGAGAAGAATCCTCTTCTCTTTTGCTAATAAATGGAGACAGGTGCTAGGAAAGACTCGGTGGCTACAATTTGTAGGCTGAAAGGTGAGTGACTTAATAATGAAGTTTTCTGAAGGCCTTCTCTGCTCTGTTTTTGTTTCATCAGCAAAACTCAGATGTAAGAGGAAAGAGGAAAGCATCCCCATTAATGGGAGGGTAACTGGGGAGCTCAGAACAGATTCTCTTTCTTTTCCAATAAGATCCTCTTTTTTTTTTAGTGCCTAGGGTTGAGGATGCAGTATGGGAGAGTCACAAAGGTTTCAACAAATTTCTGAAGGTTAAACAACTAGAATTCCAAGAGCTTCCCTGGATCTTGAAGCTGATTCTCTCCCTACATTTGTAAATATTTACCATCCAAGCAGCAGAGTAGAGCTTATAGGGTTTTACTTTCTACTTGAAATTCAATTTAAGTATTGATTTGTTTTAGAGCAAAAGCAGAGTAAGAAGCAACATGATTTGGGGTAGCAGAAGTGCCTAAAGTACATTCTTAAGAGCAATGTAATAATTACATCTAGTTCAGGTTCTTATAATTAGAAAATTATACCAATGTTCTAAAACTTACCAACATTAATAAGTATACAAAATACTTACACCTTTCACATACTCTTCAAACTGTTCTTGTTTATGGGAACATTTTTATTTTACTTATTATATTGGCTGCCTGGGGATTGTTTGTGCACTAGATGATGGCAAGTGGAAACATCCCTTATCAATGTAAGCATTTTAGAAATAACTGTGTCAATCCTTTTCAAGTACTGACAATTACAGCAAAATGTTTTGCAAGAATGGACTGTTCAGAGATTTTGTTTTCATTAATTAACAAAAATACTAATAAAGTGTTTGCTTTTGAAAAAAATATTACTTTGATTGCAAATACTTTATCATCAGGCCGGTATCTTTGTTTCTGTTATTTGTACTGTTCACAACTTGTCTGGTGCTCTTAGCTGAACTTCACAAGTAATCAATAAGGATACCTCAAAATAGTTTGATTTATTTACCATCATGAACAATAACAAAATTGGGCTTGTGCTTATCATTACCATTTAAACAATGTATACTCTTCCTTCCCTTCATTCATTCAATTGATTTTCTCCTAGCAGCATGTCCAGACAGGTTTTTTTTAAGATGCTAATAGCAAATAACATTGTGTAACACTTAGTGTATAATATAGACATTATTTCAGTGTTCTGAGACTACTTGACCTCTGTGTTTATTGTGTTTAGAAAAAGCAAAAGGTATGACAATATGCATTTTGAGGAGTCTAACTTTTCTTGTATCTATCTTGTTAAGTGTATGGGTAGGTACAGTTCCCTGGAATATGCTTTTTTTCCTTGTTCTTTCAACATATGTTGAATTTAATAATACTCTGTTTAAAAGACATGGTCACTGGTGAAATTGCTGAGTTGATTTAATTCTTATTATCAGCTATGATGTTTTTACACAAAGAACATATGGGAAGTGCAAGAAGGGAAGTCTGGCTTAGAAAAAATTACTGAGAATTTATTGTATTTCTCAAGAAGGAAAACACTTTCAATATGTGCACAGGGTCCTTGCCCTTGTCTTCAGAGTTCTAGCTCAGTTCCCTGGGATATGGTTGGGTGAAGACAAGCTGTATTGTCCAGTAGGTGATCATGAAACACAGGTAGATGTTCAAATTGTTATCATTCATGATCACAGAAATTATTTCAAGCTCTATGTCATGCATTAAAAAAAAACCCAAAAACCAATCTTGTGGAGAAGAGCCAGATCCAAGAGCAAATTCTTCATCGCTGAATTGCTTAGTGTCTCTGAGCCCTCAGGCTCCACCATATCGATCACCTCCATTCCTTCCCCTGTTGATGAGGCCACAAATGACTCCTCCATTTCCTCCCAGCCTATAAATGAGAAAAAAAAAGGGAACAACATGAGCTTTCTTCTTGCTCATTTCTTTCATACTTGGAGCCTTTTTACCTCTGCATCCCTCCTGTTTTATTTTCCCTGCTTCCTGAACTTTCAAATCTTCTTCACCTTCACTGTATGTCCATTTCCTCCTTCATCCCAAGCAGCTTTCCATTCATACCTCTTTCCTCTCTCTGCTTCTCTTGTCCTTTTCTTCTTTCTGTGATTTTGATTTTGAAATCTTTTCTTTTAGTAATCGCTTTTTCCTCAGTCCACTTTGCGTCTTCATATTTTTCTCCTTTCCTGTACTTTTCCATTACAAAAGTCAACCCAGATAACTTCTTTTATCTTTTCAGGGCCATGACTATAGCAATAGGCTGTAATAGCCCTTAAAAGCCTTGACTGGAGCCTTTACCTGAATTCCACATGTCCAAGAGCTGCATCTAAGCTCAGGTCTGGGTCTCAGATCTCTACTTGTGGTCTGCTGCAAATATACTTATCTCCAGCTCTGTTTCTATCACAGCTGTGCCTGGACCCTGCTATTCTTTATGCTGACCTGCAAATCGACCTCCTGGTTTGACCTTGAATATGCCTCATTGCTATGGACTTGCTTGGCAGTCATGGACTGTGTCTGAATCTATTTTCTTTCATTATTTCCCCAGGGCTGTCCTGGACCTTTCCTTTCAGATCTCTGCAGGGTGTGAGAGGACAGCTCAGACAGGAGGCTGCAGTCAGGGCTGCAGGTGGTCTAAGAGGCTTTAACATCTATGGCCAGCCTGAACTTGTGTGTCCCCCATGTCCTCTGCCCTGTATAAGTGTGGGGTTGGGCCATCACTGCACTGTGTCTGACCCTGGTCATCATTGCTGGGTTCAGTCCTGATACTGACTGGTATTCCTCCCTGAACTTGCACTTGTCTCAGTATCATGGACCTCCCTGGTGAGCTCTTGTCTGACCCTGACTGCCACCCCCAGGCCTGTCCTGCTTGGGCCTGTGGGATGGCCTTGCTATCCCACTCCTTTGCAGGCTCCCTATTCCTTAAGGATCATCTTACCTCCGCTTCTCCTTGAGATATGTCTTGTCATTCCTCCTCTGATTTTCTTCTTACAAAACCAAGCTTCTGTGTTCACTCCTAATCTCATTTCTGTGAGCTGCCCTTAGCTGCTCTCCAAGCCCTTTATTTCTCATCCTCTCACTTCAGCCCATCCTCTCACCTGCTGTTGGATTGCTTTCCTCTTCCTGTTCATTCTCCGCAGCGTGAATCGTGCTCTGGGCTTTCATTGGTACGGCACAGGAAGTGGCCGGGAACAAACTCATCAGATAGATGTCAAATCCCAGGAAAATTATCAGCATTGCATTACCCCCCATCCTATTTTGCTGTCTAGCACAAGACACTTCTGCTCCTCCCTGCTTTTCAGGCAATGGAGTCTGGACATAACTACCCCCACAGTCTGGTTTGGGGTGCATTGTGACATCATGGCACCATCTGACATACAAAGGTGCCCATGCTGTTGGGCAGAAACACCATGGGCTTTCACCCTATGTAGCTAAGAAGACCCCAAAGCAAGGAAATAGTGTGAAAGCTTTTTGGGAATAATTGGCAAAGATTATGTCTCTGCTGAAAGGTAAAAATAGAGAATAAAGGGGATAGGATCATAACAATAGGACACTACCTAATGTGAAAAAAATCACACTTAATCCTGAATATTTCTGTAGTGGACAACTGACTGAAACTGAACAAGAAGTGTTTTAAAAAACTGGTACAAGTGGAGTGGAAAATGTAATTAATTTCCCACTTTAGTGCTTGAGCAATTATTAGTAATTTGTGCTCAACAGCCTCAGTAAATAGAATTTTTTTTTTAACTCCAGTCGAATGGCAAGCATATGTTTTAAATGACCTCTAGATGGTGATCTAACAACATCAATGTACAAATGACTCATCTTGCAAATCATCTATACTACAGAGAAAAAACCTATCTGGTGTCTTATTAACCCTTGCCACTGATGTAGCCAGACTAAATTGCCCACTCTAATTAAATCTCTGTCCAGACCGCATTTTAGAACTCTGATGATGACTTTTCACCATGTAGCATAGAAGACAATTTTCTAGTTATTTTCAAACTCACATTTAAACCCAACTATTATTTGCTGTACCAACTTTCATTCACACTCCTGAAATTTACATAAAAATTTACATTAAGATCCCTTGGATTTTACTTTCATTTTGTTTGGTTTTGATTTTGTGTTGATTTTCATTTGTGTTGGTTTTGTTTGGAGGGTTTCTTCGTGGTCTTGGGGAGTAGTTGTCATTTCTTGTTTGTGGTTTGTTTTTTTTTTTCCTTTTCTACTATTAGCAATGGTCCTTTCATTCAAGCTCTTCACATTTCTTTTCTAGATGCCCAAAATTCAGGTTGGGGAATTAGCTCATCAAATCAAGATAATAATTATCCTGGGGCTATGATGATTACTACAGATTTAAGCACATGCATGGATTTATGTATTCTGATTTATAGGCATTGAGATTGCTGCACCAGGCCTTAGGTCAGCTTCAGCTTTCTGTCCAAGACATTCAGTGATCTTTTTTTCCTGCTTGTCTTGAAAAGATTTCACATTCAGCCCAGAAAGTACTCATTAGAAAAATACTTCAGGAGGTTAGAACATCAAATTTTCAGAAATACTCTTTCAGTGGAATTGTTGAATGCTACATTCAACAAATAAAAAATGTGTTTGGCTGTAAAATAAATTTCTTCTCTACTGGCTCTTACTGAATGGTGTACTAATGAGTTCACACTGGGCATCAGTAGGTATATACTTTAACACAGGAGTAGGACAGAAACTTCAACAGATCTGCATAGGAAAGGGTAAGAGGGAATGGGACTGGAACGTGGAATTTTCAGTCCTGCAGAGCAATTAGTAAAGCAACTTCAAGGGGCATGATCCCTACAGAGATCTCTGCATCTAAAGTAATCTCTACCCAAATCAGTATAAGATTGTATTTCAAAGGTGTTCTGCATTCCTCACAGGGAGTGTGGGATACTTTCAAGTCCTCACCTGGACCTCTGAAATTCTTTATTTCACTGAAGTAGGTAAGTAAATAGATGCTAGATGTGAAGACTCTTACTATGACTGAGTCATGATGACATATTCATTCTGGCATAAGCTCACACTCCTGCCTCAGCAAGGGTTCCTGCCACTGGATGCTTGCTCCTACATCTTTTCCTTTACTGACACTAGTGTTGGTGTGGCTCAGTTAATGGGCTGTATTAGGTGACAAAACCATTTTAAACACGGGTTTTATTAGGTCACTTTTCTGTTGAGCGAGTTTTCGATGCAGTTAACTGTGCAGTCACACAAAGGCTACTCTGCATTGAGCCAGCAGAAACAAAGCATTGGGGCAGGACAGGGGATGGCTGGACTGCCCTTTCCTGAGTGACAGACACTCCCAATTCAAAAGAAGCCATGCCCTTGAGAAGAAACAGTGACTATGCAATCCTTGCTCGAGTACAGAGAGTTCTGACTCCTGTTTTGCTTTGTTTGTGATTATGTATGTTCCCCAGCAAAGTACATATAATTAAAATAGGAAAAGGATGAAATGCGAAATGATAAGATTTAAGCTTTAAAAATAAAGATTTAAGCACTACTCTTTAAAAACTGCTCCATCTCTGAAGAGTTCTTAAAATCACACCGCAAAATTTTTTAAAAGAAAAATAAATGTGGAGAACCGGACTGTCTGACTAATGCTTTTTTTCCTCAGTGTGGCTGACAGTAATAGAATATTTATTTGACCATCTCAGACCTTGTATAAATATTTCTCTGGCTGTTCTCTGTTTTGCATGTGTGAATGCAAGTACATGTGAAAATTTCAACTTGTGTACATCCTGCACAATAGAGAAGAAAAGGTTAAAAGAATTAAATTAATAATTACTTTTTTTTCCCCACTTCATCTCTGTTCCCAGCATTAAATCACCCTTTGCCAGCACTGTCACCCCAGTGATAATACTACATTCTTAAAATCTATCCTCAATAAAGTCTTTTGTTTTAAAAGTTGTTGGATACTGGGCCTAAGTTGGACATATTTTAAACTCTTTTCTTGCTTTGGCTGTTCTGGCCTCCTCATTAGTAAGCTAACCTCACTTCTTACTTCTGAAGAGGAATGCCCCCCATTCAAAAACCTCACTTCACACGGCCTGGTACTTCCCTGGAATCCTCATGGTCTTTTCTGTTTATTGTCACACTGACAGCAGTGGAAAACAGATTCCTGCCTATGGCTGTACTTTCTATCCAGACCAAGAGATACAGCATCATTTCTGTCAGCAACAGAGTGGATTCTTAGAACTGCCCTTGGACTCTTTTGAAGCTGAGGCTCCAAGGTAGAAAAGAACAGTTGGACATGGATTCCTCTGTTCATGTAATGGTGGAGAATGAGCAGGATAAGAGAAAGATGAATACACTGAAACAGTTGGATAAACCAGTTAGAGCAATAATTTATCTTTCTAGGGATTGTGACTCAGTGTTTCATGTTCTCCTTCCTTAACAAATTCTGCAACATGACTCAGTGTGGTGCAAATATGATGAGAATACCCAAGGCAGAACAGCACATGAGCCACTGCTCTCAGGCTGTGCTGGGGGAGGGGGATAAAGCAGACTAGTTAATGTATGCTTTCTCCCGCATCAGGTTGAAAGACCTGGTGCATGAAATCCAGTAAAAGCAGCTCTCCGGTCCAGTGAAGCACGGGACAATTGGCAGCACCAGGAAGGTTATCACTGTCTGCATCAGATGACTCTCCTATGTGAGGTCAAAACCCCATTGGATTTGTAATGAGGAGGTGGATGAGGCTGTAAAGTCATTCCCAAGATGGAGCAGTGAGGGCCTTGAGGCAAGAAGGAGCCAATGAAGGGAAGAAAGGAAATGGACCGAAAGATCATAATCAGTGAATTTCTGCATCCTACCCCAAGGCTGTATTCCTCAGAGGACGGGATAGTGCCAGGAAATGAAAGGCACACCTACTGGCTGATTTTGGTGCCGGGATCAAAAACTGATGGAGAATTTGGGGATACCGCAGACTGAAATGAGGAGCTCCACGATGCGACTGAAAGCAGATTCCCTTGGGAGTGCCCAGGCCTACAAAGGCCAGGCAACAGTGTAGTGGGGAATGGCACAAGCAGAACTTTGTGAAGATTCCAGAACAGAAATAAAAGGAGAGATGAGGGACAGGACAGAGGGAACCGACAGAAGGTTTTGTGACTATAGGTTGGGAAGGACTCGGCAGCTGCAAGACAGGAATGACGGGTGTTGTGTTTGAGATGAATCAACAGCTGGGCCACAGACAGTTGTGACTAGAGGTCTGTGGGGAAGTGACTTTAGGCAGTTCTGTATTATGGCTACTGAACTGGTGTTGCAGGGAGTCATAAAGTGCACTTCAAATTCCGAGAAACTAGTTCCCTTCGGCAAACCAGGCTTTTCATTTTCCTGTCATGCGCTATCATCAGAATGCTAACTAATCTGTCGGGTATTGCTTATGACTATCCCAAAGCAGATACTCTCCCTCTCTGCTTTCTTATGCAGAATTCACAGCTTCTGAGGTCATCACTAAAAAGAAAACTTAGAAGGAGGGGTCAAAAAGAGCAGAAGGGTTTTGAAATGTGGCCATTTTCCTACACTAATACAGGATTCTGGAAATAGGAATATCTTGCTTCTTCTTAGAGCAGATAGCAGCAGCCAGGTTGTGCCATCCCATGCAAGAGATGGGGATAGCCTCCTTCCCCCAAAGGTTTTGTCTATTACACCACAGCACAGAAGCAAGTGAAAAGCCCCTGAGCTAGGAGTGATGAATGATAATTTCAAAAAATAGTGCAAACTGGATTTCCATTGAGGCTTGGGTTGTACAAACATTTTCTCTTCTCATTCTCTTCTTGTGCCACTTCTGTTTTCACTTGCTCTTATTTGGACTGCTATTAATTATTTAAAATATTAGCAGTAGATTCATATGCAAGAAACAGTACAAATTAAATGTGTGTTAAATCTAGCGTTCTTTAAGAGCAAGAGAAAGTCACTTCCATAAGAAAACCCTTTCCAACCAGCTCAAAGAGCTGTTACTTTTTACACTTACTCAGACTTACCTAATTTTTTAAAAATATCTAGATTTAAGTGAAATAAATAGCCCTGTAAAAAACCCCCAGTAATTTAGATAAAAGTGAATTCAGATAAAGGAGAAAGTTCACAGTTGGAAGCTTCTGAATCAGAACAACTCCACTGATTGCTGGGTTGCTTCTTTCAAATACATAAAGAACCTGATTCCTTCATTGTCAGGTCAGGTCGGGCGGAGGAGTCAGAAGAAACTCTAATTGTTGAAATGCTTCTCTGTGTGGCCTGTTAAGCCTCACATAATTTATTCAAATATCTTTATGTCTGTCATCAACCAGCTCCACATGCATTCAATAAATATTGAAATATCTTTTACAACAGCCTTACTATGCTTGTTTTAAAACACTTCTCTTTTTTTTCTCTAATTTACTTCAGGCTACCCTGACCAAATTTAGACACAATATAAGACATAAATTACCTGAAAAGAGTTTCAGCTTCTTATTATTCCAGAAAAACACAGTTATTAAAGCAAGTTCTTAAGAAAATTAATAAATTATCTAAGATTATGAGAAACACAATAAGGCAATATTTTGTGCCTTCTGATCTAAATGTAATTGCTTATTATCGTCTGGGTTCTTTTTTAGCAATGAAGTCTAGGAACAGATTTTTTAAAAGCTCAAAAACTCCAAGGACTCTGTCCAACATGCACTGTAGGATTCCTGCAGAAGGCATTGCAGTGTTTGTACAATGCAAGTTATATTCATTTTCCATGGAATTTGCATATATCCATAGCTCTCTTTTTTATTCAGTTTTTATGAAATGTGAAATATTCAGCTTTGTGAAATGATCCAAGGTCTATTCAGAAAAATATACAATTTAATTAGTATTTAATTAAACTAATAACTGTAATTAGTAGCTACAATTTAATAAATTAATGTATATATAATTATGGTAATAGAATGGGGCCTCCAAGTGGGTGGAATCTACATATACCCAGGGTTCTTGAAAATGAGAATGTGAGGCAAGTCTGCATTTGCTCATTAAAAATACAAAGAAGATGTATGATACAACAACCGTGGGAATGCAAAAGTCATTGGGTGCATCCTCAGGGCCTTGGATCCTTTTCTCCCCATGAAAAACATCAGTGACACTGTTCTGACATGCTTTCTTTATGAATGGGCAATTATACAAGGTTCTGCCTTAATTTCTCTTGAACACTTTCCAGAGTTGACCACATGATGTAACTGTTCATCAGATAAAGTACACAAATCACCACTGCAGTCTCCTTTCAGGTTGTAATTTGGTTTGGGGTAAATGGGGGCAGTACAATGATAAGATGGAGATCCAAGATAATTAGGTAATTGGTAAGAAAGTCTGTGATAGTTCACTGCTGTCAGAGGTGTTGCTCTGAACTGCCCCTGAAGCTGCACAGTTTGTGTCATGCAGAACATCCCAGCCACTCTTACTAGCAAGGAAAAATATATAGTATTAAAAGAACTAAATAAATAATCTCATGTTTAAACAATTAAATAGAATTATGAAGTGAATTTGTCTTCTTTCATTCTTATTATTTTAGTTGTGTTTTCTAAATAGCCAGTGAACACTGCTCGTTAACCTTGGTGACTTTCACTTCTGAATTTCCCGTAGGATAGATATCATTCCAGTTTCTCTCTTTCTCCAGCTCAGAGAAGTTTTACTGTTCCAGTCTCACTGTTTCTTCCCTTCAGTATCTATAATCTGTAATATTGACTTGCTGTAAAAGAATAGAACAATGTAAGAGATTGCATTGTCCATTTAAATGTAACTGTATTTGGATTTTGAAAAGAAGTCAGTTGCAAAATAAAAAAAACCCCAAAACTGCAATGTCTTCACTGTAGCAAAGATTTCAGTCAAGTAGTACCGGCATGATTGCTAGCTAAGTAGGAGTAATACAAATAGTCTTCAAGGTGTCTGATATAGGCAGTTACACAATGAACACTCTAAATTTTTAGAGGGTCTGGGCATTTTTTCTTTCAGTTGACTGAAACAAAACCAGTCAATCCAAAATTGAATGTTTCAATGTTATTTCCTACTAAATGATTTGAGTTGCGTAAACAGAGTTGTCTGGAGAGGGAAAGAGAAGTGTTTGTGTCCCATTGTGAAGCATTTGGACTGAGAACTGTGCCACAGGACAGGTTGGACAGGTAATAGCTGCAGATGCAGATATCTTAGATGCACTGCATTATCTATACCTTCTGTAATATTCTTGACCTTCTCTTTATCTATTGGATATAGCTCTTTTAAACCTGTGACTCTCTCTTTTACAGATATTCCTTCCAAAATGGGAATACATTAATAGTGCCAACAAATTACTTTTCCTGTTTCTAATGCAGGTGAACATGTTCTGAAAACGTAGCTGAGACAGGGCTATTCCCTAGTATGATAATACTACCATGATTTCTCAGAGTTGCAACAGAAGGCAGAAGTTGCCAGGCTGTGCATTCTTCCCATAATACTCTTGATAATGTGATGCCCAATCTGCAATCTGATCTGTAATTTTTGGAATGTGAACCGTGCCCACTACTGCAGCACCTGAGTTCAGGTTCTTCCTGGGTTTCTTTGTGCATGTCTGGCAGTTTGGCCCTAGGAAACAAATAGCAGAAGTTGTTTTGAAGATTTTTTTGTTGGTGTTCCTCCTTCTTTCCAAATATAGCAAATTCATGAGAGTTTATGTGAAGAAGAACCCCAAAGGTGGAGAAGTTCAAAGGCCCTATATTTAGTAGCTTATGTGACAGCCTTTAAGATTCTTTTCATGTGAAAATGACACAGTTAACCCTAAAAGTATGCTCTTAAGGCTTTCTCCCTGTGACTTCCTAGTCATGGCTTGGAATGTTTGCTATTTCTATGTAACATAAACAATATGCTATTAATATAAGAAATATTTGTGTCAGTCCTCTAATATTGCCTATGCACAGTATAGAGGACTGACACAAAAGATAAAATGCTAGAAATTACATTTGCTTTCTAGTAAGTGAGAATCATTCTTAAAATTGCAAAATGATCTTTCATTAACCCTGTGATAAGTTTCTCTGTCTTTTAAAGTCGTCTGTTCACTTTGGTGTGATTTCAATGTATACCACTCACATAGGGTAGACAGCTGTGGAAAAATATGGCCATTAAAATTATTCAGTGTGAAATTACCTTATGATTTATTACCAATTTATAATTGCTCTGTTTATTATTACAAAGTTTATCTCCCACAGGTAATGCAACAAAATAAGAGAATGATTGCCCTGGTTTATAGTCATCACCAAGATACCTTAACACTTCATGCAGCCAAGGGTTTGTGTTCATCATACCATGGCAAAGAAATCACGATAGGTAGTGTCAGACATAGCTGCCATACCTGGAAGAATTACCAGTTCTGAGAAGAAATTTAGTAATACAGTTTAAATTTATATTAACAGTAAGGCTTTTTTTTTCCTTCCAATTTATTATTTCTAAATTCTCCTTGACAGAAATGTAACCTTTTCAAAGGCACTTTTATCCAGAAATGTTTTGGAGTTAAAACTGTCCATGAAGTAATTGCACAGCTGTAGAGCGCTCATGGGTCTGCAAGTTGGCAGTTTTGTGAACTGTGGATATGGGTTGCCAAAGTAAGTCTGACAGGTTTTGTAAGCACTAGGGTATTGATTTGGGTGCTCCCATACTCCTAGTTCTTTGCACATTATTCCTGAAAAAGAAAGAGATATCAGAGTTTTGTTCCTGAATGGTGGAAATGAAAATGCCTCAAAAGTGTAAGGAAAAGGAAATTTCCAAATGAGGAATGTTTTAAAACACCACATAGCTTAAATATGAAAAGAGCAAGAGCTGACATACCACTTTTTGAAAACTTGAATGAAAACACTAAACTTATGATCTGGTCTGTGATAGGGATAATCAGTTTTCAACTGAAGTTTATGGCATCACATGAAAATAGATTGGAAGCCAATGTTTATAGTTGACGTCAGAAAAAACTTAAGATGCAATGAAGGCTTTAAGGCATAACTATTTTCCTTGCTAATTCAAAACAGGAGAAGCCAAATGGAATAAGTGTATTCAGTTACCTTTTCTTTTTCAATAAACTTGGTGACTCCAAAGGGCAAATTATGGAAAAATGCCGTGGGTGCACAGGGGATGTTCAGGCGGAAAAATACTTTGTGGTCTTTTCCCCAGGGTTTGGATGAAGGTCACCCGGATACAGTGTTCTTACAGCAGTTCTAAAGATGTGACCTCTGATCTTGCAGACTTCAAATCAGAAGATGGGCAAGGACTTGAGCACTAATGCTTGTTACTCTGCTGTATGAATAGGAAATGGCCCTCTTAAGGGTTTCAGTTGATCTGACTTTGTGTTTGTGAAAGTCTCACTCCAAGTGACACTACCATTTCATTTATTTGGAGATTGATTGCCTTGAACATACAGGAACTTGACTCTGAAATCTGGAGGGGCAGATGTGACGCAAATTCTTCCCAACTATAAACACAGAGATTGTAGAGGTTGCAAGAGAAGTCAGGTTAAGAAGCAAGCTGGTTCACAGAGGACTCTGGAGTGCAGAGGTGGTTCACACAAAAAACCCTGCAGGACAACAGAGTCACATTTTTTGGGTAGTTGGTCACCGCCAGTAACTGCTTTGGCTAATGTTTGTAGGAGATGACAACAGTGTAATTTTGATGGCTGTGTAGGTCTACCATGCACTAACACAAGTGAATAAGTAACGATTAGATACAGAACATTCATATCTTAATAAAATACATTTTAAAGAATTGCCAAAGTTTTAGTTTTCAGAAGCACTTCTTATACATTCATAGCCTTTAAAAATGCTGTAGTCTCTCCTTGTTTAGAGCAATGCTGACATAAAAACTGAATCAGCTTGCTTACTCTTGTTCAACTGAGTTTTGAAAAGCTCAAAGAGCAGAGATGTCTCAGCCTCTCTTGACAACCTATTGTATTGCTGAATCACCCTCACTGCAGTGTTTGAAAGTTGTTGCCTTTTCTCCTTGGTACCTCTTACAAGAGTCTGGTTCTATCACCTCTGTGACCCTGTTGGACACAGCAATTAATCCTGTATCTCCTCTCCCTTCCCCTCCCCTTCAGCAATCTCCATGATAAAAAAAAGCAGCTCCCTCAGTCTCCCCTTTAACAGTGTTGTCTACCTTAGTGACTCTCTGTTTGATGTGCTCCCATTTGCCAGTGTGGGGACCCCAATCCTGCACTCAGTCTCTTATTAAACACAACTTATCCCCTCTGAAATGGAAGGGAAAAATAATTTCTCTTGACGTACTGCCTTCAGTATTGCTAATGCGGTCTAGCATGTGGTTGACCTTCACTGCTGCAAGGACACCCTGCTGGCTTATGTCCAACTTGCAGACTCTTTTATGCAGAGATGGTTCCCAGGCAATCTTTCCCTAGACTGTCATTTTCCTACCCTAGATCCAGGACTGAGTTTTTGTCTTTGTTGAGCCCCATGAGATCCCTCTTGGACTCTTCATTGTATCAAGTAGTCTCTGAATGGCAGCCCTGTCTTCCAGTATAGTGAGCATTCCCCACAATTTGGGGTCATCAATTTACTGATGGTGCCCTCTGTACTTTGAATGTGTATATCTGTGATACCATCAACAGTATGAGCAAACTCTGATCAATCCAGTGGAGGTCAGTCAGTCTCTCCTAATATACACACAGGGCACAGAGACATGTCAAAGCTTCCACACCACCAGCTCTTGTTGTGTTTCACAGATAAATGGGTTAAAAACTAGGGAACTCATTATGGAGACTGTTGGGAATAACTAAGATAAAATATGCATTTCTATTTGTTATTCAATTGTTGGGCATTACACTGAGGCCTGAGCTTGTGTTTAGTGATAGAGGATGCACACTGACCATACTTCCACACTGGGACATAAGGGCTGAATAAAGGAGAAGTGGTGTTACTACTAATTCACCTCCTGATGCTGTTTTATGATATCAAATTTGTGGTGCCTTGTTGTGATCTTTGTGTCACATCATCTATACTCCCTTCAGCATCACAAGTGATATTTTTTCACCATCACGAGTGATATTTTTGTTGGTTGTTCAAGGGAAAGGTGTCATTTTGGATCATCAAAACCACAACAAAAAAGAAATCTTTGGTTAAGATGTATTTTAAGGAGTATTTTAACGTATTTAATTGCTTAGTCCATGGCCAATGATAGTAAGAGACTTTAGGGAGGCTATAAATTAGACTCTGCCTGGGAAAAATCATGAATCATATTTGCAAAGGGAATGGAGACTCTTTATTTCAAATTCTCTTCTCAGATTCTCTCATGAAGATAGAACACTTGCTCTAATAGTTTGTTTTCTAAATATCAGTCCTATTTGCAGTTATATAAGTCAATGCAACTTCTTTCCACTTAAGAAAGTACTTAGTTGTTACTGCAAATGTGCACTTCAAAACCTTCAGGACACTCTTCATAACAGAAAAATTCAGCTGTGGCTGGAGTACGTACAAGTGGCCAAAGACCTGACTTCTCAGGATAATTTGTTCTGTACACAGTTTTAATCAGTGCACATCTGTTTCAGGGGACAACTTTAAAGTATATTCAACATTCTTCAGGGGAAGAATGTGATGATCAATTTTGATCATTCATCTGTCTTTAATTGTGTGGTTAGAACATACCTCTCCCTGCGGTGGAGTGAAATTTCTCTCAGCTTCTTGGTGGGGATGAGGGTAAAAATTCACTAATGCAAATACAGCTCTTGTAACTCTTTGGATGTTATATTAAATCAGGCTCAAAATTCATTAGCTGATAAAGTCTAATCAGACATCATGAATCTGAAGAAAAACCCTGCGTTATTCAACAGGTTGAATACAACAGAACTTGAGGAAAAACAAGAATTCAAACAAATAAATCCCAAACATAAAGTTTTCCAGCAGAAGTAAAGGGGAGCATAACAAATTACTAATAAATAAGCAAATTATTTTAGTTCTAGTAGTTACTTCAATAAATGCATTAAATAAAACCCAACTAATTCCATTTTATGGGAGATTGGTTATTTCCTTTCTCAGTGTTTATAACATTTTAGTTTAAGTTTGGTTCACTGCCATCTCCCTGGATCAGTTTCCCTTTGCGTAAAACAGTCCAGTTTCTGCCATAAAATTTTCCATGAGGTGTGTAACAGTCCTTTTCCCAGAAGCTCAGGGCAATGAGTTCTGCAGCCCTTGAGTATCTTTCTTAACTATTGCAATACCATATCTGCACACAAAGAGCAGAATTACTCACACAGTAACACAGTAACATGAACTTTGCCTGGCTTAGCTAACCAAAGCTAATTAATAGACAAATACTTCTGAACAGGCACTTGTTCCCTCCCAGCAACAAGTATGTTGAAGAATATCCTTCAGGATATTCCCTTTGAGAGGAATATATCTAGCTTCTGTGCTTTGTCCAGAGGAGACAATTTTAAACTCGGTTGGCTTGGGATCTAGCTCTGATAAACTCACCTAATCAAAGGTCTTCCAATAGTTAATGCAATAAATCACGGTCTTTTTTGTCACTGCTCTACCAGAAAAATTCTGTAAGCAGCTCTTCTGATACCATTGGTGGAATGTACCGTTTTCAGGGATTACTCCTTTTCTGGTGTTGAACGAAACAAGTTCACATAGGCAGAGATACTTGTTTCTACACTAGGACCAATGGATTATCTAAGTTAATTTTGCAGAACATCCAGTCAGATCTGATATCTACCCATGACGTTCTGCTACTCCCAAAACTTTCAGAACAGGTCATTACTTCACTGGGACAATCTTTAAGACTGCAATTTGAAGAGTAGTAAGCGCAGAGGTATTAACAGGACCTCTTAAATTGTGAGAGACGTGTTAGGAAGCAACAAGGGCTGGCTGCCCCCTAACAGATGTGACAGAGCCTAACTTTACACCAGACAGGAAAGGGGCTTCACATCTGGGGTACAGTCTCACACTATATGAGCAAGGTGAGCAGGCAGACCTGGAGATGGTCTCTCAAGCAAGAGCCTAGATTTTCAAGCAATTTCATGGTGGTGAGGCAAGTCTAAGATCAAGCCAGGAAATCAATCCATTGATCAGTATGATGTCCAGTGATAATGACAAGGCCTGCTTATCACAAAGTATATATATCCATGTTAACAAGGCAAGTGTGAAGTCAAGCTAGAAGTCAGTCAGCAAGCCAGGGTTCAGATCACCGAAGCCCATGGCCAAACACAAGCACAGCTCCAAACAGGAACTGAAGACACAAGACAGACCTTAAACAGGACTTCTATGCTTCTGGGCAATCATATAGTGTGTTGGGCAATCATATGAAAGTGTGTGTGTGTGTGTGTGTGTGTGTGTGTGTGTGTGTGTGTGTGTTTGTAGCTTTTTTGAAGGCTCTGGGTCAGATTGGTCAGGTCTATGAAAACCCATTTGTACACTCAGGAACCCAACAGTAAGTGTCTCCTCCCAGCAAAAGTGTCCTCACATCCCTCAGGGTTCTGGAGTCATAAAGGACTGTAAGTAGAGTGGAATAGGTGTTTTGGGTTTCTATGGGACTATTTCAGAGTACACAAAGCCAAGGACAGACTATTGAGAAAGAGAAGTAAGCATGGGAAAATTTGGGCTGGGTAGCAGAGCTCAGAGTGCCTATAAGGTTCCTAAAGGCTAGGTGGGCTTGAGAGACAACAGGGGAGGAGTGGGGCAGAAATTCACTCTACCCTTGACGAGATTTGGGGATGGGGCAAGGAAGAGGAGGCAGGGGGAAGGAAACCCTAGGAAACATGGGAGGAAACCTGGACACCTAGGCTATGTGGGACACCATACAGGCTTTGAGGTGATGAGTATGAGGCTGGAGATATCAGATGAGGGTTGTCAGAACTCAGAACCATTAAAACCTTTTAGTATACTCAGGGAGCTGACCAAGTTGGGGCAGAGAAATAAAACCAAGTATTTTTAGTCTGCTGTGAGACTTCACAGGTTGCAGATATTTGTAGCAAGCCCTGTAATCTGAGATGTACAGTTGAATGGCTCTACCAGGAATTGGTCTCAGAACGCAATATTCTTAAAGACAAACATTTAACAGGGCCCAGATTTCCCAGATTTGTCAGGACCAAAGTTTAACCTCTGTCATCAGCACTTACCTTCAAAATTCTTCCTCTTACACCAAATTATATATTTAGGAGTTCCCCTAATGGTGCTTTGGACAACTCAGAGCTGTGTGTTCCAAGTACTAAGTGGTGTCATCTGTTGTCACAAAAACCCCCGGTCACAATCCAAGTTTGATTTCCTGTCTGCTGTCCTGACTTAGTAGTACAGTTGCTATGGGCTAAGACCCAAAACCCCCACAGAATAAGATCAGGATGTACTCATATGTCAGAGGTTTCAGAGAAATTTTTTAAGCCTGATGCCAGCTATGAAATTGGGAGTCACTTTACTCACACCCAGTCTCAAATCAGCGCTAAAAGGCATGTAAACCAAGCAGCTGTTACACCAACAGCTTCCTTTCTCCAAACTGCAAAAATGTTGCTGGCCACAGATTTGGAGGTTAGCATTTCCATAGATACATCCCAGAGCTATACTTTCATGTTTGTGTGTATCTTTAGGAGCAAGGAGAGTTTCTACTGAAAAAGCACGGTCTACCCACTCATACACAGAACTTTACAATTGCTGAAGAAACACTTAACTATTCTTGTGGCATTCCAAGCCACAAAATAAAACCAATTAGTGAAGTACTCTTTTTTGTTAATGGTTTTTCCCAGTCTGTTGGAGGCTGGTTTGGCGATTCCTGGTAACACCCTTGGGCTACCTTTAAATCTCAGCCCTCCTTTGAGGAAATTGAATGAGAAGGCTCTCATGACTTGATTTCAGTATCTCATAAGCTTACTGTTGATGCCTTAAGTTTTGGATTTCATATTTTTCAGATTCTCTACTGTATTAGTATAGAACTCTGAACTTCATATAAAGTGTTAGTAAGTTCTCTTCACAGGGTAGTTAGACAAAACAATCCTTTTCCAGCCCAAGAACCAAGGACACCATTGCAGCTTCAGGCTCAAAAACTACAAACAACAGTGAATTGAGGAGAGCAAACTGGGAAGATGGGACTTCATAACCTGAAGCTGTAATTGGACAATCAACCCAATATGTAAATGGACCAAAACTTATAAAAGTGTGAAAAAGTGTGACCTGGTATCCATCTTGGGTGTAGTCTCAACCAGGCTCTTGTACTGCCGAAGGTATATTCTTTGAAGGCCTTTTTAATAAATGCCTACTTTATTCCTTTAACACTGTCTAGCCTCTACTCTAGGTAGCCTCTCAAGGCATCACTGTCATAATTTTAATGTCAGACTACTGTCCAGGTGGAGATTCAAGCCCTTTTTTAACTTTTTCTTTATTACCTATTTTTGTGTTAAGACCCACCACCAGTTCCCTATCTGCAGGAGCATATTGCTGGTTTCACATTTACTCAGTCCACTTTTTATAAGGATTTAAAAGGATTTTATAAGATTCCTTTTATAAAGGATTCTGCTTCTATTGAGTACACGAGTTCCTGGGACATACTCCCTTGATAGGAGGTTGGGGGATTTCTCTCTATGTAAACTACCAGTAAATAAGCTTCCCAACTCACTAACAGAAAGCTTTCTGACTTGAGCTTGTATCTCAAATCATAACAGTAGAAAACCACCCTGGATCCTTGCCTGGGCTTCCCCCAGTGAGGTAGAATCCCACTGACTCCCTCAATCAGGATTTTTTATGAATTAGTGATCCTATTTCATTAGTGATCCTGTTTCACTATTTCACCTCTTGGTGATCCAATTTCACTAAGATATCTCTTCACATTGCCGATATGACCACAGTTATCAGGGTCTTCAATTCCCTTTTGGCTTTTCCTGGAAATGCTACAAAGTCTGCTGCAAATGTTGGGGGGGGGGCGGCAGGTTTTACAAAATCTAGTGATCTTTCTGCTTCTTTTCTGTAACAGTCAACAGTGCTACTGCTGACCCCTCCTCCGGCTTACCAGGGCCTCAGGAATGCATCTTTCTAGGGAGTCTGTGCCTCTGCTGCCATTCCTTAATAGAGTAGTTGAACTTGCTCCTGTTAATCTAAGTCAAGAAGCAGAGACCACTTCCCTTTAACTCTCTTGACCAGGCTTACTACACACACATTCACACACAAGGCCACGCTATAATTAAGGGAATTCAGTGTAATATTTTATTTACAACCAGCTTTCCTCTAGTATTTTGCACTTCTCCAGGCCAGGAGATGGATTCATGGAGTTACATATCAAGATTAGTTGCATAATATAGAGTAGATTCTTCAAGGACACTTATGCCCTGATATAGTTTATAATGCGTTGTTAAGGTATGTCTGTTGCTGAGTTACCTGTGATTTACTGGTGGTGAAGTAATTCATATTTACACAGCAGATGAGATCTTGTGAGGATAAGAGTTTCTCAAGACTGGTGGAGATAACACCCCTAGTATTCTGCTTCTGGAATATCTAGTTATTTTCCTCTGTTACTTTGTTTTGGTTTTTGATAGATATCACTACTCAGCTGTGTGATATCAAAGTGTACATAATGCTGTGCATTTCCATACAATCATCCACTGCTTTGTTTTCCTATGCTACACAAGTAAGATATATAACCTGAACAACTGGAAATATCACAGTCCAACAGGATTCCCTAACATATCTGTAATACATCAATCAGTTGCTGCCTAGTTATTATTACAATTTTCTCAGATGGAAGATTATCCATTATAGACATGGAGAAACTACATCACTGTTTACTGCTGACTTGGTGAATTCTTGACTTGCTGTTCTGTGTTCTCTCTGTACTTAGAAACTGTTATTTGTCATTGCATTTTCCTGCCCTTCTGCTGCTCTTGTTCTATTCTCTCACAACTTACATCTTTAGAGCTTTTATTAGATGTTGAGATTTCAGACAAAGAATTGCAGTATAACCAGAAAAGTACAGGGGAAGTGTTGAAAGACTGGTCTGGTTGTAGGTTGCACTTCCACTCTTGCTCTTAAGATGGTAGTGTAAACTTGGGAATGCAACCCATGCACTTCATTTTTGCTGTTGCTGAAATGACAGAATTTCTCTTGTGATTTCCAAATTGGGAATTTTTAAGACCTAATTTTTATAGTGAAATTATTTTGTGAATTCGAGAATAAAATAGAAAATGTGTTTAATTTTTAAGGTTTGAGCATATATGTGATTCAGAGAGATTATATGCAAAAAAGACATGGAAGACTAAGAGTTTCTGAATTGACTTGGCAGTCTGTGGCTCTGGAAAAACAGGCAAATCTTTGTGTGGAAATTTGTCCAGGCAGATGGTTGGGAGCAATACTTATCTCTGACAGATAAAACTTGTCTATACTCTAGCCAAGATAACTTGGCTGCTCAGTGGCTCTGAATGTGTTAAGCATCTAATTATGCTACTTTTTTTGTCTACCAGATGCTTAACATGGATATGGGGGGCAAATTTGGAAGGTAAATGAAAAAGAGAATTTCAATTCATCATAATTAATGAGTTGATTTCCCTTTCTTTCCTTTCTCTTCAAAAGCCACTTTGTGTAAATTCTCTTGATACCACTCATTACATAATCTTGTGTGTTTAACAGAAACCTTAAAAAACTTTTCTAAAGATCAAAATGGGAGATATCTACCATGTCTAGCTAACTTGGTTTCTCCTTTAGGTTCAATAGGTTTCCTTACTTTTACAATGCCTTTTCTTTTCCTGCTGTTCAGAGTTTGCATTCCTGTGGATTTTGTGAAAGACCGGGATTACATTTGTATCTTCGTAGTAATTTTGAAATATCATGCAGCTCTTGCAATTCCCCCTCCTCCTAAAAACCCTGTAAGATAAAACCAGAAAGATTAAAAAAAACCCCAAAACACTCCCACCCTGATTTGTCACCAGATAAGCATATTGGATTTAATCTTACATACCTCCAGCACATAAAATTTCCAGGAAGGCTAACAGGAGTTTTGTAAGAACAAGGAATGTTAGGGTCAGGAACATTCAGAAGGAAAGGAATCCATGTACTGTGCAAATTACCTCTGTCTCTACATTAGCACTGAAATTACTTTTATAGTAGGCCAGGTAATAGCTGTGTTGATTTAATTTTGAAAAGAAAGAAGGGACTGAAAAGGTGGCTGGGATGGAAACAAAAAACGAGATTATTTGAAAAATTCTGCTATAGTGTTTTTCTCTCATGCTCCTGTTATAATTTTTCCTTTTCAAATAGGTTGCTGGCAAATGCTAGCTTGAATTTCAGGTTCACCAAAGGTAATCTCATTCACACTCAACTATTCACATTTGCTTTTAAAAAATTTTAAAAATTCAAGGCTGACCTAAAAGGACAGTGTACTATAAAAAAGTGCCAAGTATTGTCTCTAGCAAGATAACAATCCCCAACGACAAAAGTGGGTTTTTTGCTCCCTTGTATTTATGGCAGGTATGGGGAAAAAGGATTTGGTTGTTGCTGAAGTATCTCCACACACTGGCTTATTTGCAGTTTCAATAGTCCTGCAAAGGGAGCACATCCTAACTGTGCCATATATGATATTGGTAGATACCCCAGAGCCATGGGGTGACTGACCTGCACAGAACCAACATCGTTTCATCATTGCTGGTCTGTTTTAATTTTGTGTTGTTAGACACTGTGGTGTGAGAAACACATTTGGACAGGTTGTGCTTCGAGTTTCTTCATGCTTACATTGCTGTGGATGGCCAATGGATATCTCAGGGAATTTGTGTGGAAGGAGATGTTGACATCAGCTGTCATATTTGTTAGAAGGGGTCAAGCTGGAATCAAGAGTCCAGGGATCAGGTCAGTCAGAATTACCACATTTCAGAAACAAGAAAAGTCAAGACACCCACCAGTAAAGGGCATCACTGGCAGCCAGGATAAAGACACTATTTCCAGTAGGAGCTCGGAACAAGGAACTAGTACAGCCGGAATAATGTCAGGAGCTAAAGGGCTAGAAGCCAGTCACAGCATGACTCAGAAGCTGAAGAAAGGGATTCAAAGACCTAAAAGCACCTATCAGGTATGTGGAAAACCACACACACCAAAACTGTATAGACCTACAATCTACACCTCAACTGCAAAGCCTTATCAGGTCCTTAGTTTTTGAATAAAGCTATTTACAGCCTGCTAGACTGAAAGCCCCAGTGCTTAAGTGGTATGGTCATGATGTGCTAAAGAGGTTTCAGTCCCTACAATACGCTTACATATTTCATCCATCTTTCATCTCTGTATTCTATTTCCACTGAAAATGCCCTCTGCCATGAATTAAAAGAAAAAGACCCTTTTGCAGCATTAGACTTTGTGTTCATACAAGTGGGTAGAGAAAAACTTCTGAGCCAGCTTTACTGCAGTCTGAAGCCGTAATGAGAGCTCTAATGAGCCGCCCACGACCACGCGGTGAGTCCGCCTGGGACACGGGTTCGCAGCTGCTGGCACTGCCCCGGCTGCTGCAGCCTCCATGGTTAGCCAAGAACACCTTCCCCAACCTGCTGTCTGGCTGTTCCTCACTCCTTGTAGCTGAGAGCTGCTGTCAGGGTGGCAGTGCTGCCCAGAGGAGGCAGGAGTAAATCACTGCTTTCCTGCCATGCTGATACCACTCTACTAGGGCTTCCTTGGAGAGACAGTGGAAAGTATTCTCTGCTTGGGAGAAACAGAGATTGTGTTCGTCTGCCAGAGGCACTTAACACCTCAGTGTCTAAATACCTTTCTCAACTCCTCTTGGAGTTGCTTCCCCCCCACCCCACACAGTGTCAGGAGGGACTAATTATTGATATTCTTTAAAAAAACACCCAACCAAACTATTAAAAACACAACATAGGCTCAAAACACCTGGCTGATATAAACTCTAACCTCTCAAAGTAGCAAATAATATATTCTTCCCATTATGACAGCTTAACTTGACAGTTCCTCCTAGATCGGGTCAACTCAGTGAATTTACGTTTTAGGGTATGATCCCTCAAGTTTGCCTTAAAGCAACTTGGTTTTTGTGTAGCAGTTGTGTGGTAATTTATGATTTTATAGGATAGGATACATCATGAGTTTACAGAAGTTTGGATGTTAATCCTGGTTTTGTAGTTCTAAGAAACCTCTAAATAAACCAAGAATTTCAAAGAGATGACTCAGTCTTATTGCTTTATACACTTTTCTCTCTTACCTACTGATTCTGCCTAGGACCAGGCACCCTGAAAAGAATTCATTTCCACTACAGCACAAGTAGGAATGAAGGGATATTTCTGTTGATTCAAGGTGCAAAAAAATATTGGGAAAAGTCTTTAGGGAAAGAAGATTAGAAACTAGTAGCTTTCTTCTTTCCTTTCCTCTTTTCTCTTTTCAATTTTTTTTTTTTTTTTTTTTTTTTTTTTTTTTTTTTTTTTTTTTTTTTTTACTTCTTGTTTTTTCTTTTTTCCCTCATACCTTCCAGATTCTTCACACAAAAAAGGATGCCTCATCTCTTCATTTTGATATTTGGTCTACTCCTTTGCAGGCAAATACCCTTGACCCTGAATATGGGGGGTGTTTGTGCCAAAATCAAGTTATTGTTATATTAAAAAAAAAAAAAAGGTTTTGTTAAATAGAATTTTTTATCCCTTTCCTAAACAAGATTTTTCTGGAAGAAATGAGAATAAAGGAGAGTTTGTAGAACATTAAATGAAAATGAAATATGTAAAGTTTACTCATTAATCTACATAAACTCTTCTTACAGCTTGTGGAGTAACTTATTTTGGTTTACGTGGAGAAGGTGGAGTCTGTAATGATAATTTCTTTAATGGGATTTGCAGACAGCTGAGGTGGGAGGTGTGTCCTCCCCTCTGCCACCTTCCCAGAGCACTGTGTCTTTTAGGGCATGCTTCCACATGTTCACTCACCTTAAAGGTGTTTTACCTGGCTTGCTCAGCTGTCTATTTCAAAATTGCTTTCATGTTGCTTTCCTGAGGAATTCAGAGATACAGAAGGAGGGTGATTGCTTCTGAAATCTAGATTTCAAAATCAAAATATTAGAAGCCTAGGATCGTGATGCTGTATGAATTCTTCAGTGCTGTACAGGGTCTTTTTGAGGGGTAGGCTGCTGGCGAGCTACTTCTAAATCAGACACACCTTTGGGTTGGGCTATTTTGGAAACTAAGTAATTGATGAGGCTCCAGGTATGGTCTGCTAGGAACAAGTGATTTTATTGTGTGTTTTTACACGTACTTTGATCAGCTGATGCAGTTGACTGACAGTCTCCTCTGTAAGTAACTGAGGGCAGAGGAGTGGTGACCTGCAGTGAGCCTTTCCTGACTTTTTCCCAAAGTGGGGATTGCTGGCTTTCAGGCAGCAAGGCAAGAGAAGAAAAGACGTGATATGGGGATACCTTTATTTGGGGAGAGCAATCCCTTCTATTCCCGGATATGGAATGGACTAAGTCAGAAGCTGCAAGGCAAAAAGTCCTGGGATAAACATCTGGATGAAATCTACTTACTCCAGCAGAAAAGGTACAGTGCACTTCAGCCTTCTTGTCCTCTCTTTCTTCTGCTGCTTTCGCTGTAGCTGATTCTCACTCTTTTCCCTTAGGCTTTTCTCTCAGTAGATAAACTTTAAACAACCCTGGAGCACTTTTCTCTATCAGATTTCTTCTTTCAAGGTGGAATGCTTCTGGAGTTCCAATCTTATCTGCTTTCACAGGTAGATTTACCAGGTTGCAGTTGAATTACTCCGAGTACAGGACTTCAGTCACAAATTAATAATGTATTCTCTTGTCTTTCCTGCTTCATTGGTAAAGCTCACAGGAAAATGCATGAAGGTTTGTTTTTAATTATTATTATTATCATTATTATTATTGTCATCATTATCATTAACATTATTATTATTATTAGGAGTGTGTGTGATGTATAGGCTGCAGTCAGCTGAAATAGTGGTGCTTTTTTGGTCAAGATTTTGCTTTGTGTCTCTCTAAAGGTTACTCTTACTGTGGGATAGAGTAGGCTTAATTTTGTTGAACGTTTTGGGGGTCAGTCACCTCCTGGGTCAGACTGGTTTCTCAGCCCTGTGACCTCGCTGTCAACATGTACAGTGATTCCTCTTGGACCTTAGGTTATCCAGAAGATTGGCTGTGTCTCCCCATGTGAGCACTGAAGGCTGTTTGTTACTGCTGTGCAGGCTTGCTCCCTCCACACGCAGAAATGTAGGACTATTCATGGAAATACAGCTGGATCTGGTTTTCATTGTCATTTCTGCATGCACAAATGCTGCAGTACTCAAATAACAAATTGCTTCCAGTTGCTTGTAAAATCTGTTTTTTCTTTCCACTCATAACCCTGAACATCTGTGGGGACAAAAAGGTGACTGTGTGGGACATAATATATCTATCTATACATATGTATATGTATGTACATGTATGTGTATACAAATATGAAAAAAAGCTGATTAAGAGGGAAAAAAGTATACCTTTAGGGAAAGAATTATATTGTGATCTAACTTCTGACTAAGTAACAATGCCTGTTCAAGTTTACTTCAGAGCAGTGGAACTTAAATACACTTAAAATGGGAGGGACAATGGGAACAACAGTGTTTCTGTGGAATGCTGAAGTGTTTACATTTTGATGTGTTCATGAAAAGCATCACAGGTAACTGAAAAATAAGTTCTCAGCAGATTCTATAAGATCCAAATGAATGCAAAATAGAAGTCTGAATATATTAATGTATTAAATTAATTATATTGATTATATACTAATAATAAATACCAATACGCAATAAATTGTAATACAGCATTTTTTAATGATTATAACGTTACTTTCATATTTTTAAGTCAAAGAGAGGTGGAAGGAAGCTCTGCTGATCTGTATCTAACCTCCCACTTGAAGCTGAACTATTGCCAGCAAGAAATCACGTGTTTAATCTCTGTATAGTCTTGAAATAGAGATTCTGCCATTCTTTAGGTACCTGTTACAGTGCTGTAGTAACCTCCTAGTGAAAGAGGTTGGGTTTTTTTCCCAAATATTCAATGTGAACCTCCAAAGTCATAAATTTTGATGATATTCCAGTCCCTTGCTTACCATCTTTTGCTGTTAAGAAGGGTTTGGTCCCTTCCTTTTTGTTGCTCCCTTTCACGTAGGCTACTGTTAGACTGCCACTTCTCTTTGCTCATTAGTCCTCATTAGTCATGTGCTACAGGCCCATGAACATCTTGTGTGTTGCTACTGATGGAGGAAAACAGAAAAAATGTTAGTCATATAAAACCTTCTGCATAAACTTCTTTTAGATCACTGTAGTGCAATCCCACTGGCCCCAAAGTTAACTTTTCCATGTCTCTTTGTAAAGCTCTCTGTAAAACTCATGCAGTGTGCACAGTATTCACTGTGAAATCAGGGTTGCATGGGGACACAATTGTTCCCTTCCATTTTAGGTCTGTAGCTTTTCCACAGCTTTCAACTAATACAAATTAGCCTCCTGCAATTTGGTTACAAATCACATGCTGCCAATACGTGAAAACTCTTTTCCTAAAGAGGGACAGGACCAGTTCTTCCTCCTGTTATCCTACTCTTTCCTTTCTTGTCCCCAGGGATGCTTAGTTTGAGGAGAAAAAAAAGAACATTTTGCAGAGGACTGGAATTGGTTTTATTGCTTTTGCATTTTTAGTTATGTACAGATAGAAAAACACACCAAGAAGACCTTCTTTGGTGACTGGTGTGTGGGAACTACTCTTACAAAACCTCTGCTTTTGTGGAAAAACTGTTGTAAGCCCAAAGGGCTTTTGCTGCCTCCTGTCATTTTGTGGTATAGGACTGCAGTGTTGTGGCTTCAGCTTGAGTTGTTCTTAGTGAAAATGCTGCTGGAATATATACAGTGATTAAATTCTACTATTGTCTCCTTGAAAGCCAGTGGTAAATATGTTACTGTTTAACTGGCGTTCTCTGATGGCACACAGAAAGTCTGCAAGAGAAGAGCAAGGCTTTTTTTTTTCTGTCTGACAACTTGTGATAATACCTGAAAACTAATTGTTTTGGTAGTTGTCACCTTCCCTGGCATTGATGTTCATTCTTTTTCTTCGTGTGAACCAGTGCTTTGAATCTTACTAGCAGTAGATGATCTCAGCATTATTCACAGAACGGGATTAATATTGCAGTCTATAATATTTCCCCAGGGGAACCCAATTCAGAAAATGTGATAAAATCTCCTAACACTGAAAAGGACTTTGAGTTTATTTGGCTTTAATTTTCTGGTTTCTCTCTGTTGAAGCCTCTCTTTTTTATACAGCTTGTAGCTCAATGTGGAGACCCAGGGACAGTGGTCACATCTCATATGTCCTCTCTAGAATCATCTTTGGAAGCAAACTCTGGGATCTACACAGCCTGAAGCATATGAAAATAAACCCTCAACATAATTCATAGTGATGGAGAACAGAAAGATGAATACTTATGAAAATTTGGGCCTGATAGAGGTGAAGAAGAATCATGTCTGTCACAATTATTTTCAGTGCAAGAGTTTCTAAGGAAATGTGAACAAATTCCTCCTAGAATGGGATTTGAGAATTTCCACCCTATGAGAATTGTACTGTTCATAAAAAAAAAAGCAATATATAAATTAGAGCAAGTGAGTACATCATTCCAGTACTTGTAAAATTACAAAAATTATGTAGTATTTTTCATCCCGCTCTTGCCTGTATCTATAACTCTTACTGATAGATAGTAAGTAATGCATTAGAGATGCCTGGAACAATTTGCATAACTTGCAGAGAGCTATGATCATTCCAAAGATGTCACAATAAAACCTTTATTTTCCAAATTCTTTGGTGGCTCTTTGGTCTCCCAGTCATATTATAGAGGTGCTTAGCTTACCCTGGAAACAAATGTTGCACAAAAAAAAAAAAAAAAAAAAAAAAAAGCAGCTCAGCCTAATGCAGGTAAACTGGATTGTTTAAGAGTGGTACAGGGACACAGAGAGCCTTCAGTTTCTACATAAATCTTTCAAGCTGGTAGTGAATGAGATGTCCCCATAGTTTGGCTGTTCATTTGTCTAAGCAACATTACTGTGTTTTCATCCCACAATTTAACATAGGATTGTCCTGTCTTAAAATCCACATTATCTGTCGGTATTAATTGGTTGGTTTGCTCCCAAAGGTGACGGTTCCAGCACTTTATTTATAGCTTGTTTCAACAACAGTGCTTCTGAATAGTGAAGATGCAAAGTACATTTGGCTGCTGCCCGTAAAATAAAATCAAAAGCATCAATAGCAGCATTTCTGGTCTTTTCTTCTACTGATACAGCTTCATCCTAATGAAAGTTTTGAGACTAATAATGGAAAACAGTCTCCCTAATTTCACAAGTGTAAAGATCCTCCAGAAGTCACTTTTACCCAGCAATGCACAAACTCAATCTCAGCCTAAGATGCATCTCAGGGTCATAGATTTAGGTAGTCATTTGTAGATTTAGGAAGTTATTTGATTACCTAAACTTGGCCATAGGTTTCCTTATAAAGAAGAAAACATGAAATTTGTGCCCTGAAAAAAACCCTACCCCAAATTAAAAAGCTGGTTTTTTAGAGAAAAATTATTAGACACAGGGTAAGGAACACAACCTGGAATAAAACTGCAATAAAATCCCTATTGAGGAGGGCTGGAAGTTTTGATGAAGAATGAGGTTATACATGATAGAACAAATTCGTTTTATGACTGCTTCAGTGATAATAAATAACAGCTAGCAACTTCTGAACCATTGTAACAGTTCTAGCATGAGATTATTCTTGCTAAGGTCTCAGATGAAGAATTAAAAAAAAAAGACGTTAATGCAAGCAGAATGTCTTGCTGGAAATGACTGATCTAGATTTCTATTGCTTTGTGTGTCAGATAGTCAAGTATCTGGGATAAGAATTCCCTATCAGTTTCTTGTCTAGTAACATTGGCAATTATTAACCTGTTTAATTTATTTCCAGAGAAGCTCTGTTTACTCTCAGCTGAAGGGGCTTTGACATACGCGAGCAAGAGGTCCCAAGTGAACTTGCTGAGTCTTGTTGCTGGTGCTGAAGAAATGTGCTGATTGTTTGTTGATTCTCCAAGCCCCTGTTATCTGGCTCCTTTTCACTTGGTACATTTATTCCCCAACTCCTTCTTTGGCATCTTTTCTAGGTGATCACTTTGATCCTCTTTCAGTTGTTAGCTTCCTCTGAGCAGTCCTCTGCTCTCCTGAAGGCTTTCATACATTTACATGCACCTGCTAGCAGGAGGAAGGGAAAAGATGAATCTCCTCTGGCAATTTCATGATTCATTCTGGTGCATGGATATTCTAAGCACAACAGGGCAAGAAGAAAAAGCTAAAATAATATCCTGATGATGAATTTATAGTTTAGGTTAAAATAAATGCTTTAGAGCCTCAGGAACTGACTCTCTATGGGCATAAAGCTGGAAGCTGGAAGCAAACTTAAATTAGAGCAAAGAATAGGGAAATTCCATCTAGTGAATGATTGAAGTTGTAGAATCTGATAAGGGAAGAACAGAAAGAGATGCTTCATTGCACTTCTGGTGAGTTCAGTCTTGAAACAGAATCTTCAGATTGCTGTCCAGGCAGTTCACATATTTAATATATTTCTCTGTTCTGAAAGAATAACCATAGAAATCCAAATCCTACTTTTTATAATGAAATTAAGACTTATTTACTGGTCTTTGCATTCTCTATCTCTCCAAAAGTGAAATGAGCAGGCTGCACTCAAGAAATGCTTAAGAAGCTGTAGACCTAAAAGGGTACATGCTACCAGCAGAAAGTGCTTGTGGAATGTTTAACCTCGTTTAGAACTATTTTACATGTCTCCCTCAGTCAGAATCTGACCTACATTTAATCTTCTCTTTGTTTCACAATGGATTTTCTGCTGTACCTGATTTTGCCCTCACCTATATTGGGAAAACAGCTCACAGCGTCCTGAGCACATCACTGAATCATCTGTGAAGAAAACTGCCCCCTAGTAAGGAGTGATCAAGGCTCACTAACTGCCTCCACACATTCCTTAGCTCAGTAAGAAAAACACAGGAGCACATCCAGGCAGATATTCTTGTGGTTCTCATTGCCCCTCAGAATTACTGGTTTGCTGTGGAGCTGTGCTGCTCCTAAACTGATCCTGTAAGGCAACATCCAGTCTGCCTAAGTGTTACAAACTTAGCTGTAAATCAGGAGCTTAGTATTCCTTGATTCCATAGCTGTTGGAGGGGATGAACAGGATTAGAAGAGGAGCTTAACTTAGATGTGCTGAATTATTGTCTCAAGGTGTCTAGATATGTCTGCTAAATCATTTTCTGAAAGCCAGCCTCACCGTTCAGTGACATAATGGTACTTTATGGAAGCTAAGCATCTACTGTAGGCAGCTCTGTTAAGAGACTTAAGTTACAGATTTTGCCAACTGCTGCTTTGACACACAAAGGGGCCCAAGTAGTAAAATCCAAAACTCTTGCTGTGTTTGATTTGTCAGGAAGAAAGTTGGTTAAATATGCAGAAGTTAAATTATTGAAAATGTTTTGAATTCAGGTGACATAATTTTATTTTTTATATTAGCAAATTTGCTTCCCCTAGTTTTTGACATTTATATGCTCAGTTCTTTGTTGTAATGTATTAAAAATTAGTTGATAATTAGAATGGTATGTTTTAAATGAGGTTAAAATGTTTCCCCAATTATGAGACAGAAAATTTAATGAGAGTAAAAGCATGTGCTAGGAAATGTAACTCACAAACCTTTGAGACATCACAGGCAGTGTGCCATGACATTTGCCAACATTTCTGAGTTCCTATTCTGGTTTGCTCTTTGACCTGAGATCTCTGGCATTTTAAGCCCAGTTGGAGGTTGCTACAGTAAGAAGAAATATTTGGCAATTTTGCCCTCTGTTGCCAAAAGCCATTTTTAGGTGCCTTCCTCATAGCAATATTGTGGTTTAATCAGTTGTTTCAAAGAACTTTGGTAATTTTTGAGAGAAACTTATTGTGCTTGTGTCCACCCATGTCGTCTCTTGCCCAATCTTTCCTCTCTGAGGTCATTTGAGGGATAAAGGCCTACCTAGTAAAGCATCAACATATTAATTGTAGCATTGTTTATACTATTGAAACCCCACCTCTTTACCACTTCCTGCCTCTGAAACTTGTATTTTCCAAAAACACAGAGTCTTTCTTAGCCAAAATAGTGGCAGAGGTGGCAAGCTGACTTCACTAATACTGAATCCTAAGACTTTTGCTTAAAGTGCCTCTTTATTTAGTTCCTGTTTGTTTGATCCTAGATGCAATCTCCTCATCAAATCATCTTGTCATTAGTTACTAATGAAACTGACGCATGAGTAAGCTATAGAAGGAATACTTCCCTAACTCGGAGTGTGAAGGACATATAAAAATATCTCAAAATGGCTCCCTGATTTGTTGAGGATGGTTCTTTTTATCCTGAATGTTTTTATTTCTCCTTTGCGCTTCAGGGGTTTGTTTCTAGTGACTTAGAAAATGGGGTGGTTTTGGTGACAGAAGTGCTCATTTTGTGGAATGATAAACATGATGTTCAGTTATGCTTCTGCTGCCTGTATCCCATGTCCATTAATTTACACTTAATCAAATGATTTCTAGTTATCTGCATAATTTTGATGTTTTTTGTTTTGGATTATCCCCCGAGTTTCCTCAAGTGTCTCCAGTGTCTTTCCACCATAAAGGAGAGCAGAACTCTCACATTTCAAGTGGATTAAATCCAGAGATAATGGCACATAAATTTCTTCTTGATTCAAGATATTGTTGTTCATAAAATAATAATTTAAAGCAAGAAAGAGATATTCATGTGAGCCACAGAATTCATGTTGCCTTCCTATTGTTTTATTGTTAAACTGTCCTGTACTTATGAGTTGTAAGAAAACATTTTTTGCAATGGGCCATTTATAGTCTCTGTGTCTCTGATGTGTATTTTATTGTGGCTTACAATAGAGTTATATTCACAGGTAATATAATCCTCACATCAGGGTTGCCACTTAATGCAAAGCACCTATTGCTTTATGTAGTATTTATTCCCCAAATCTTGTAACTAAATAATGGCACAACACATGGGATGTCACCAGGAGGAAGCATTTACTGTATCTGCAGGTATATGGTTAGACTAATGTATTTGTCCCACATGCTTTTTTGGGGAGGTGTGCTTAAGACAACTGTTGCCAGTTGTTAGATTGTAGTAAAGGGACAGATAGGGACTGGTAGAAATACAAGAGCTGGTGTTAACCTTGTTCATATCAGCTCAAATTTGTCATTTTCTACTGTGAACCTTAGACTTATTCCACATCACACATTGCAGCCTGAGCTGGGCCATGCTAGATAATTAAGACGAAACTAAACATCTGTACTAGTAAACAGCAGGAGTGAGATAAAAGCACAAAATTTTAATTTGAACAGAAGTCTAAAACTGAACTTACCTTGTTGGGAGAGAGGAATGTCTTTCTATTTCATACTGAAAACTCATGAGACATAATTTTTTTTTTTTTGAGAGTCTTTCCTCCCCTTTAATCTTTATCACCTGATTATGGGATACTTATAATTCTTTATTTGTATAAAATCAAGAAATTGAAAAGCCGACCCCAAGCCACTTTTTAAATTTATGAGTTAAAAGATGAACCTGAAAATATTCAAGGATAACTGAGATATTCACCTCAATTTCGTAGATTTTGTGTTGGTGTTTTTTTTTACTTTTGTGTGACCAACTCATGATTTTAAACATTGGCAAACCTTGTTTGGATGCTGAACAAACACTGCAGGTAACTCTCTTCAGGTACTTATACAAATTAATAGGAATACCACCTGAGCATTCTCTTTTCCAGGCTAAACAGTCACAGTTCTCTCAGCCTTTCCTCATCTGAGAGATGTTCTGTTCTCATTATCATCTTTTGCCCTTTGCTGAACTCTCTCCATCAGTTCCATGTGGGTTTTGTACTGAAGATCCTAAGACCTGAATACAGGGCTCTAGGTATGGCCTCACCAGAGCTGAGCAGAGGGGGAGGATCACCTCCCTTGACCTGTTGTTTGCCTCCAAAGACCTTGCTGTAGTGAGGTTTGGTGGCTGTACTTAAAAATTCTTCATCAAGCCCAAAAGATACACTCAAATAACCCAGATCCTCATGGAAGACTCAAGGACATGCTTCAGCTCTAAGTGAACTACTCTGTCTGGAACTTGTTTGAGTGCATGCTCTTTCCCAGGACATGAACATATTTCAGTTCTCAACAATTTCCTTGATTCTCTCAGCACTACAGGAAAAAGTACAGCTAAGCTGTCAAATTTTTCTCCATAACTTTGTATATGGGAGAACTACATTTCAGAGCTCAGTCCCTTAATTATAGGAAGTGTTGCTGGAACACAGATGGAATTCTTGTTTGCCCTTTTCTACTCATTATGGGAGCAATTCTGACAACGACTTTTTCTTAATTTATTGTGCTGTGTGAAGAAACAACTGGCTTTTTCTGGCTCCTGAGATAACTGACTACTTGCAGGAGGGTTTCAGTGACTCATCATTCACTCTTTCTGTGCCTCAAAAAGCGGGATATAAAAACAAGAAACATTTTGGTTGTTTCCCCTGTCTTTCCCTCTGCTGCCACCATATGGTTCAGCATCAGTAAGCAAAGAGATGATGAACTTCAGTGTGTTTTTAGAATTGCTCTGCTTTGCTTTTTCCTGGGTTTTTTTGGCTTTTTTTTTTTTTTTTTTTTTTTGAGGGGAGGTGGGGTATTCAAAGAATACCTCAGATGTAGATGTGCATTGCTGATTTTTCAGTGAAAACGTTCAAGATGCCACCTGTCTCGAGCAAAGGCCATGCTAACTCTGAGCTCTGGAGGGAGGCACCATGTGTTTGACTTTGTCCCTTACCAGCCACTTTTTCTTGACTACAGGATCTGGGAATCCCCACTCCTCCAGGCTGCCAAAGAGAACAACCTTGCTGCCATTAGGAAACTCCTCACTGATGGAACATGCGATATCTATCAGAGAGGTAACTGGGATTACTTGAGAAAAATGGTTTTCTGTGGAAGGCAAGGGCTTCCTACAATGAGTAGCTTGCTAGTTTGCTAAAACATTGGCGTCAGCAGACTCAGGTGACTTAACTCTGTTTCAGCAGCTTTACAACAAAGTGAGTTTTCTGGCTTGGTTGTGCTCATTCACTTCATGCCTGAGGTCGGCCACCACTTACAGACACCTGAAGTTTCTGCTCATTTTTCAGATTTTGTTGAAGGGCAGAGACTGTGCAGTTATGTACAGTACCAGGCACTACCCAAGGGAGGACATAGCCCTACTGTAATTCCCCACCTCAATGAATCTGTTTCTGCTTTTGTCCCATACAGCTGAACGTCTCAACCATTCTCATGCTTGTCCTACTCTTTCTAGGCGCAGTGGGAGAGACTGCCCTTCATGTAGCTGCCATGTATGATAACTTGGAGGCAGCAGTGGCCCTGATGGAAGCAGCTCCTGAGCTTATCAATGAGAGGATGACATCAGAACTTTATGAAGGTAATGTCACTGGGAATGAGGGTGAGCCAGATTCCCTGCAGGACGGGAGAGGAAGTACTACACATAAGCTTGGGAAATTGGCTTGTACTGTTCCTGGTTCAATATCTTGCTAAACTGTTACACAGCAAAGCACACATGCAAATGGCTTCTGACCTTTCTTGGAAAGTGGAATTATATTAAACACGAGTACATTGCTTTCTAACATACTCATTTGTAAAAAAAAGGGTTATCTGCCTGACCTCCCCTGAAAGGAGAAAAAGTAGTTATTTGGTTGAGAAAATGAGAAATGTGGCCACTGCTTTTGAGGCTAGACACTTATCTGTATTTTTAAAGAATACTTCTGGTTAAGTACACAGAAATTCCAGTCTGAATCTCAAAACCACTAAAATAATAATAATGGGGTTTTAAAAATTCTAAGGCCTAGTTTGAAGGATGAGAGGATGTCTTTGGGAGTTTTGAGTTTTGTCGTGACCTTATCTTCATTTCTTATGAAGGAAAGCAGTCAATCTCACACCTTTCTGTTTGCTTCCCAGAAGAGTGTGGCATGTCTTGATTTTCCCTAGGGGAAAAAAAAAAACAACCTCTAGAAAGTGTGCCCTGTTGGGGTTTTTTGGCAATTTATAAAGTCAATTTTAATAAATTAATGAAAATATTTCCACAACTGGAACCGCTGGAAAATCTCTATCACAACCCTTTGCACACAACGGGGATAACTTGAAAGATAATTCCTTTAGCTGCTGTCCATTTATCGTGACTGACATGCGAACTGCAGGCTACTGCTCAGCCTGAAGTGGCCTTCTTGAAAGATGAGATTTTGTTTCTGTGTCTTGCAGGGCAGACAGCTCTCCACATTGCAGCAGCCAACCAGAACACCACGCTGGTGAAGGCTTTGCTTAAGAGAGGAGCCAATGCCAGCACAGCAAGGGCCACTGGGCACTTCTTCAGGCGCAACTCCCAGAACCTTTTCTATTTTGGTACAGCCTTATCTTCTCCCCTTGCTGCTATAGGAGGGAACCAGCAGGGCAGTGAGGGGATATGGGGGAGTCTCACTTAGGTCCCCATCTAAAGTGGGTAAACACAGGCTCCTGTATCCAAGGGTCATCAGACATACACCTTTTAACAGAGAGTAAGACTTCCTCTGAGTATTTGAATGTTATGTGGGTATAAACAATATGCATTTTATAGATTAGCATGTATGCAAATAAATTGCATAAAAATTGTAATTTAGTGTCTTCCGAGCAGCAAATTACTTACCAACTTTCTTATGGAGGTAAACCACTGAAAAGAGCTTTTCTTCCTTTTAGTGTTGTGTGGGAAAGGTATTTTTTAACCTTTCTGATTAGGATGAGAAGTGGGACAGGAAATTTACAAGTTACCTAAAGTAACTCCTCCTTTCATATCCTACGGCTTCCTAGCATGGATAGCTTTCCCTCAGCATGCTTCAGCCTCTCCCACCTCCTGGATCCTTAACGTTGTTTCTCCCCTTTCCTTTCATTTCAGGAGAGCATGTTTTATCATTTGCTGCCTGTGTGGGAAATGAGGAAATTGTGCAGCTGCTCATTGAAAATGGAGCTGACATTAGAGCTCAAGATTCTCTGGGTATGTGCTGTGGGGCTTAGTGAATTGCATAGAGTAGATCTGGACATTTTAATTCAGACTGTCATCCGTGCATGCAAATATTCTTCTCTCACTAGAAACAGCTGTGGGATGAGGGAAATGAGGAAAATATAAGCCAGCAGTCCATTCTCAGCCTTTGCGGAGGGCTGGCCTATTCCAGATACTTCATCCAGTCTGCTTCCTTCATAGGTAACACTGTTCTTCACATCCTGGTTCTCCAACCTAATAAGACGTTTGCCTGCCACATGTACAGCCTGATACTTTCCTATGACAGGAGCAAAGAGGGACCAGGGTCACTTGAACTGATTCCTAACAATGAGGGGCTTAGTCCATTCAAACTGGCTGGAGTTGAGGGCAACACTGTGGTGAGTTTGTGTGACACGTACCTCTGTACAAAAGAGAAATGAGACCTTGAAATAACATCATTCAGAGCAAGGGAGTTTGTGCATATTCCTAGTGTGTGGAAGATACATAACAAGATTTTTTTTTCTTACGTAGGTCCCAAAACCCCTTTATAAGAAATTTCTTTATCCTAATGAAAAAAATGAAGGCTTAAAGAATAGATATTTTCCCCCAATTTTTGAAGCATTTGAGTTAAACAGGTATTAACAGACACATTTATTTCAAGTAATTTTTTGAAAGGCTCACAGAAATTATTGTCTTGGTTGTTTGGATTTCATTACTCTAAATGTGACACATGGAAAACCTCTTCAGGTATCCACAGGCATTTATTAGACATAGACAAAATCTTAGCATTTAATGTAAACCCTCATCCTTCCTCTCACTGAAAAGACAGTGTTTCTTCTGTGGATTCACAAAAGACAGGATCATTTCCCTTGTCACATCTCTTTTCTGACATCTTATAGAAGAGTATTAAAACATTTTTTTCTAATCAACCTGTAATTCTATCTGAAGTCTGTTATGAGGAACTATAACTGTTTTAAGTAACTTTAGTAGTTTGATTAGAATTTAGAGTAAAAATAACTCATCCTTTAAGTCAAGCATGAGCTAATAACCAAATAGGAACCAGAAAAATTTCTTCCACTTCTTAAACTGCTGTAATTGTTCCCAAGAGATATGAGAACCACAACAGCTACCAAGTTCAAGGAAAATATGTCATAATTAAGGGTTTTGAACAACTTTATTTGTTCTCATTGCAAATACACTGTTTACTGGAAAGCTTCTGAAATCCTTACCCCCCTTCTTTTCTCCTCAGATGTTTCAATACCTTATGCAGAAGCGGAAGCAGAATCTCTGGTCCTTTGGCCCCTTGAGCACTGTGCTGTATGATATCACAGAGATTGACTCCTGGGCTGAAGACCAGTCCTTCCTTGAGCTCATAGTGTCCACCAAGAAGAGAGAGGTACTGTGGGCACTGCATGCATTCTGTGTGCAGACCATGGTGATTACAGAAGGAGAGGAATGATGAGTTTGAAGGTTCAAGCTCACTAATACGATCCAGAGAGCAAGGATTTTGTACCATGAGATGCAGAGGACACATGAAGTATAGGGGTTTATTAATGGTCTGGCTACATCTGATGCTTTATATACAGTTTCTTCTGAGGTGTGAAAATTGAAGGTTATTGAAAGAACTAGGTATGAACAAACTACAGAAAAAGATTTTTCTCACACCAGGCTCAAAGATACACTAGGAGCCTGCAGAGGAGCTCTAGCAAGCATCTTCCTAACTGTAATACTGATAACTCTCACAACATCCCTGTGAGACAGGAGTATATTCAGAAATCCTAAACTGGAGTGGATTTATAAACCACTCATTGTTATTATTCCCTTCATTTAATGACAGGTTATGACTCAAAACTGAGTGGGCAAATTATCTCTGCTGTAGGCTCAAAAGCTTGTAAAGGCATTAATAAGACCAAAATAGCAGAGTGTAATGGCAAGCTTTGATAGATCTCCCTAGGACTTTCAAGGTACACAACCCTATCAGTTGTAATGACATTAAATAATCCCAACAGGACAGGAAATGAATCAGAAGACACTTCAATTAGAGCAGATCTGCCCATCCTGTACTATTTCCACCTATCAAAATTTTAGTCAGACCTTTCTAACAAAAGTTTGAGCTTCTGGAGAGCTTTGCTATGGATCTGCTATTTCTATGGAGTGCTCATTTGCTCTTACATGAAATCGTATGAGTGAAATTTTTGTGAGTGGCGATACATATGGAAATCCAGGGAAAAGCAGTCCATGTCAAAAAATATAATAGGCTTAGAAATTGTCCACTTTAGAAGACCAAACCACAATCCTAAAAAGAAAGCAGAATATTGGGCCTCTTTCTTATCCTAAAACATGCATATAGTGCAGGTCCAAGAATCCTAATTTCAGAAGAGAAGATGTTCCCAAATATCAAGAGATATAATGATTTATTTTCCAGAATGCTCTTACATATATATTGCAATTTTTTTGATGCATAACTAGTAATTCCTTCTTGCATTTGATATGATTGGCCCAAAATGCTTGCTGACTCTCTAGAATGCCATGTGTGACCCCAACCCATCATCCTCTCCCAGTTCAGTATTGGGCTAGAGAAGCACCTTTAGCCCACAGTCAGAATCAGGTTCCTCTTGTGTTAAGGGGCATGCATACACACATAGGTACTAAGATATATGTACTTTCTGATCCTGAGGCAGTTGTAAAGCAAAAAAATAGAAGGGAACTAAGCTATGGGAAGATTATAGTAAGCTTCAAACTTGTATTATCCCTTTGAAAATGAAATTTACTCTCCTATGCAAAGAATTCAAGAACATCGACTACAGAAACCAGAATACCCATAGGTGGATTTTCTCTCATGCAGTTTTGATCCTTTATGGTATTTCATAGGCCATTCAAGAGTTTTGTTAGGGTTATGTCCATTTATGGAAACATTCCCTGCACTTCGTGCACTCAGCAATTTTTGGCTGACTTAGAGGAAACAGGGCATTGTAGCAAGAGAAGAAAAACATCCAGAGTGCATTTTTTCTTTAAAGCAACCCAGTCACAACAATTTGACTGACATTTTCTTTTCACTTATTGCAGTGGTCCCCTAAACAATAGAAAGTAAGTCTAGAAATATTTAATGAAGTGTGTGGCTCAAATTTGTAAGTTGTAAAGTACACCTGTCTCTCCTGTTTATGCTCTGTCAGTCTTATAAGCTGAAGGCTTGATATCTGTGATTCAATTAGTTATCACCCAGATAATAAGAGGTGCCATAATACTTAAATGGCAGTATTTTTATATAAGCCATAGAGCATCAGACAAGTACAAATATCTTTTAGAAAAATGTTTCAGTTTTATTATATTAAAACATCTGATACAGAAACTTGTGTTGTTGTACTAACAGGAATATTCTGTCATCTTCAGTTCTATGTTCCTACACAGAGGACAAATTTATTCCAGTATCTAACATGCTTTTATTGTACTTCCCACTGCTACTCAACAGCTACTCTCTGGAGGACATATTTCTTTTTTCCAAAGCTCTTTATTGTCAAACTGAGCAAATCCAATGCACACTAGAGCATTCCACTTTCGCAAAGTAAATTCAGTTTTGTAGTGCTGAATAGGGCAGATGAGAATAGTTTGTTAACACTCTCTCAGGAAAATTTGACAATGCTGTTTATGAAACAATGCACTTTTGGCAACTAATTCCTTCTTTCTTTCTCAGGCACGCCAGATCTTGGACCTAACACCTGTGAAGGAGCTGGTGAGCCTGAAGTGGAACATGTATGGTCGTCCCTATTTCTGTTTCCTGGCCTTATTCTACATCCTCTACATGGTCTGCTTCACCATGTGCTGCGTCTACCGGCCTCTGAAACCTCGAACAGGCAACAGAACCAGCAGCAGGGACAACACAGTCTATGTACAGAAAATGCTTCAGGTACTGTGACTGAAGAGTCTGAGCCCCCATTGGGCAATTCCCATCTAACCTACTTAACTGGATAGTCCAAGCCTTGCCCAGTCCCCAGCTATTGCAGATGTCCTCCTCCCCTCTTTTGGCCAGCTGACCTTTGTCTGGGAGGAAGAGGAGGTGTGCTCTGTTCCCCATTGCTGGGGCTGGGCTGGTTCCTCTGGCATTGCCAGGTCTACTCATGTTTATTATAAGTAACAGTAGGCTTTCTTCTCCCATATCAACTTTTAAAATTTACTTTCACTTTCTTTAAAATTTAATTTTAATTTTCATTGACTTCTTTTTTTTTTCAGGAATCATATGTGGCATATGAGGATGAGCTGAGGCTGGTGGGGGAGCTGATCACAGTCATTGGAGCTGTAGTAATTTTGGTCCTTGAGGTAAGAGAAACAGCTATACAGTTTCAAGTTTCATCAAGGCAGATTTTACTTACAAACACAGATTTGTTCTCTTTTTTGCAGTAGGGCTTATTTGCTTAGTCTGAGTGCTTCAACATAGGTCTATGGCAATAGACGTTGCCAACAGTACCTATTAGATGAGACAGAGAGTGTAACAGTGTCCTAAGTAAGACTCCAGGTACGGAAGAAGCAATTATAAGGATTGGTCGCACTCTCAAGTACTGTTTGCAGGGTAATCCACAGTTCCTGTTGGCACCATCCATGGTCCAGCTGACTTCCAGATGTTACTTCACCCAGTACCCATAAATATTCCTGTGTTTAGGTGTGCTGGGTAAAGTGATTTCTGTGCATAGAAAAGCTTATATCTAATTGGAGATCAGTTACTCTATGGATTTGTAACAGGAGCCTTTCTCAACCACCCGCAACTTGATTTTATTATAATAGGAAATAGAAGATTGAAACTTTTATGAGAAAACTCCAAAGATGATGACAGGTCTTGTAAACAGTTTTCTGCCTATATGGGGTGCATCAGGCACAGTGTAATCAGTTGGTCAAATGAGCTGATTGTCCCCTCTCTGCTCTGCACTGGTGTGACCTCAGCTTGAGTGTGGTGTGCAGTTTCGATTCTATGGTATGTTCCAGAAGGACAAGTCCTTCTTCCTGTGCTTAGTCAGGACTCTGGGGCTAAGGCTACCACTAACACAGTGTGAATTATAACAAACTCTTTTGAATCCCCAAGAAGGTCTTTTTTGTCTTTGTTACTGAGGCACCTCTCTGTGACACATCTTTCAATCTGCCCAAGCATTCTTAGAACTTGCATTTTCATCAATCTCTGTCTTGTCACAAGAAGGGTCCCCCTGGTTCAACCATTCTGATTTTAAAGTAGCATAGAAATTAATCCATCAAATGAGATGTGGCTGACCCTAAGAACCTGTGCATATTGGTGGTTGCCATGATGTTTAATAGTAATATGGAAACTGAGTTCTTAAGTTAACAGGATGTCTCTCTTAGATTCCAGATATCCTTAGAGTTGGAGCAGCGAAATACTTTGGACAAACAATCCTAGGAGGGCCATTCCACATAATCGTGTAAGTACAGACCATATTAAGTCTAATAACTATTTTGTCTATCATTTTCCCCACTGCTCTCTTCTGCCAGATGATCACTTTCTCCATTTTTTTAGAGTATTCTTTCTCTGGATTTATTTCTCTTAATGGCTCAACTAATATTTCATTTACTGAAGGTTTTTTCACTGTCTCTTCCTGTTTGCAGCATCACATACGCTTGCATGATCCTGGTGACCATGGTGATGCGTCTCACCAGCACCACAGGGGAGGTGGTGCCCATGTCCTTCGCCCTGGTGCTGGGATGGTGCAACGTCATGTACTTCGCACGGGGCTTCCAGATGCTGGGACCTTTCACCATCATGATCCAGAAGGTGTGAGACAAACAAATACGGGCTATCATGACACCTCTTTGTTGATAGGGACAACTGTAAGAATACTTTTTTCTCCCTTAGAACTATTTGCTTAATTTTGCATTAATGTCAAATGAACAAGTCCTTGTCTGCATAGAGCGTTTTAGAACTTTAACATTCTCTCTTTAGTGTGAAGGTTTCCTTTAGTCCAGTCATGGTCTTAGAGTCTGGAATGAAGTTTTACTTAGGGTGGCACAGGGGTTTGTTTGGTGGGACAGCTGGGCCTCATGGTGGCTCTGTCTTTGCTCTACAGATGATATTTGGAGATCTCATGCGCTTTTGCTGGCTCATGGCTGTGGTGATATTGGGCTTTGCATCAGGTGAGTCTACAAAGAGAAAATAATCATTTGTTACCCCTGCCAACTGCTTTAGTATGAATTAAGAGTGTGGGTTTGATTTAATCTCTGATTGACTTCTGAATAGCTGGAAAAACTGGTGATGATATTTAGCTTCTATTTCTCTGAGCATGGTTATTTTTCCAGGACTGACTTTTCTTCTCAAAACGTCAGTTTGGTTTTCAATTCCTGCTCTTTCCAGGGTAATAGACACTAGGATAATTCAGATAATTTCATATATTTTTAAGTCAAGGTTTAAGAACATACTGCATTTATGATATTTTCTGTGGAAAATTAGATGAACACACACAGCTTTATTATATCCTTGAGGATGAAAAGATCACTACTTTGAGAAATAAATAAATAATCAAAGTAATTTTGGGTCATTTTATCATGGAGACCAGTGATTCTAATCAGGGATTTTTCCTTGCATAGAAACACATGCAGCTCTTGCCCTGACCAATTTTTTTTGTCAGAATCTCTTAAAAGATTCTGTTGTTCCTCCTGGAATTTGATTCCTGTTGTTAAACTCTCTCTTTTTTCCTCCAAATTTCTCTCTTCCAGCTTTTTACATCATCTTCCAGACAGAAAACCCTGAAAACCTTGGGCAGTTCTACAACTATCCCATGTCCTTGTTCACCACTTTTGAGCTGTTCCTCACTATCATTGATGGCCCTGCAAACTACGATGTGGACCTGCCCTTTATGTACAGTGTGGTGTACTTTGCTTTTGCCATCATTGCCACCCTCCTTATGCTCAACTTGTTAATTGCCATGATGGGTGACACCCACTGGAGAGTGGCCCATGAGCAGGATGAGCTCTGGAGAGCCCAGGTAATCTAGTTAAGGTGGGCATTCCTACCTTATTTCAAACAGCAGCTAGAAACCCATCAGCCTTTCTTGTCCATCCTGTGTCTTGCTAAGGGATGTTCATTCCCTACACATGGAACCTCTTGTTAAATAGAATTGATGTTGCATCTTTTTCTGACAAATCACATTGCTGTGTAACTGAGAGTTAAATTATAATTAGCGGGATTGGATGAGGGGGGATAGAATACTAGGTAATGATTGCAGGAAGGCCAGAAATGTCTTTTGATCTGTTAACAGATGTTGGCCTGACTGTCTTGGACAAAAGGCAAAGAAATTCAACCAGTTCTATAGCTAGTCAGCAGAAATACATTTCCTATGCTTTTCTGTGAGAAAGCAGTCAGACAAATGGTTAAATGTAGTAATGTGGCCACAGTGGCAAGTTCTGCTGACAGTTAAAGTGGTGTAGATACTGTCCTGTTCTCTAGCTTGCAATTAATTACCATAATCATCTCCATGAAGTACAAAAGGAAAGACAGGCAACAGTGTTTGAAGACCACCATTACTTCTTCAAAACATGTCACAGTTAGACCTAAATTAGTGACTGCCTTATCTGTTATGGAGTATAGACTCTATAAGTTCTTTTCCTTAAGGAGTTGTAATGAAGTACAGTATGGGTCGGTGCTCATGAAACTAATATTTTTGAAAGAGAGTCTGATTTTTTTTTCTGATTCATCTGAGTTTTTGTTTTGTTTTCTCATTCCAAAGGTTGTGGCTACTACTGTCATGTTGGAGCGGAAACTGCCACGGTGCCTCTGGCCTCGCTCGGGAATCTGTGGGCGGGAGTTTGGGCTGGGGGACCGATGGTATCTCAGGTGAGTTCTTGTGGAGTGTGTGCATGCAAGGACCCAACAAGAAGAACCCAATGTGTGGGTGTTAATAAAGAGCCTTTCCAGTGGTCTTGGGAGGGTATGAAGAGCTCCACAGAATACAGAACCCAATCTCTTTTCTGTCTGTGACTGATAGATAGACAAGCACTGTCGCCCTCAGAAAGCTCTGATGTGCAGAGCTGTGCATTTCCTTGTGAAATCAGCTGATGCCTTCTCATCCAGTAGTCACATTGGACAGACCCCAGAAACTACTGGGGTTATAAGGCCTGAATTTTTGTTTCAAACTTCCTATAATGAGTATCACTGAACTTCACTGCTGTGCTTGGTTGGCTGTCCCTGTCCCTTGGATATATGAAATGGCAGAGGCAGAATAAATCTATCAGGCATTCTACAGCAATGAGCTGTTGAATGACTGAAAATCAGAACAAGAATAATTAAAGTCAAAAATTCTCTTGTGAGTAAAAACCTAGTAAATATGTTATACTTTGCAATGATTGCATGAGGTGGCAGAGGCACAGATCCAGGATTTCAGTTTAGGCACAGAACTAAAAAACTGTCTGTAGTCTAGATAACACTAAATTCCTCATTATTTCTGATTTTAATCAATATTTATGCCAGGTGAGAAAAGTATTAACTTTTGGGCATTTGCTTTTTCTAATTGTGCCATCTTTTGCTGATAAAGCCAGAAGGGGGAGTGGTGGCTGTATGAATCATAGAATCATAGACTCATAGAATATCCTGAGTTGGAAGGGACAAGGATCATCAAAGCCCAACTCCTGGCCCTGCACAGGACTTTCTGCAGGTTTTGCAGACAAACTGAGCCTCGTGGATTTTCAGATTTACTGGGCAGAACAAGCAGATCTAAAGTGGTGCCAATATGCAACACTTTCAGTCCAAGGCATGGAATATAAAAATATATTGCAAGAGCAATGTCCCAGAAATTCACTGGGAATAATTGGGAATGCCAGTTATTCACTGGATGCTGTGAGAATAGAGTGTTGCTGTGATTTAGTTCTGGTAAATCCCATGGTTGTTCATTATAAATGTGTGGGATAGTAATTCAGAAGACAATCTATAATGTAATGTAGAGGACTAGTGGAAGTGGAGCAGTCAAATAAAAATTCAACAAGAGATGAATGGCATTCTGAGGCTAGCAGCCATAGAGTGTCAGAGGAGGAAAGTCAAGAACAGAAAATAAATGAATACATGCATATATGCAAGATCTGCCAGTTGCTTACAGCTGGAGAAATGGAAAGGGCAAATCATGACTGGGAAATTACTTAAAGGACAAGAAACCACGGGCAGACAAAGCTATGGAAGTCAGTGATAGGGATGAAGATCTACGAGAAAACTGCTAGCAGCTCCTGGTATCCTGCCTATAATCAGTTTGCTGTGCAGATTTTCAGGAATTTCTCTGTCAGTAGGCCTGCCTTTTGGAGGGGTTTTGTAGATAGGCTGGCACTCTTCCGCTTAATTCAGTTTATATTTTCTAATCCTCTTCCAGAATTGAAGACAGGGTTGATCCCAACAAACACAAGATGATGCGGTACACAGAGGCATTTAAGGCTCAGGATAGGGATAACTATGACAAAGGTTCAGAAAAGCTGGAAAGCAACGGGGACACCCTCTGCAAGAAGGACCTGTCTGCTCTGTCACTGTCGCGGAACACATCCAGAACCAGTTCTCACCGTGGCTGGGAGATCCTGAGGCGCAACACCTTTCGCCAGCTTTGTGGAGAGGTTGGTCCTGCCGTGGATGAGGAGGTCTATGATGTCTAAGAAGCCTCTCTTTTCATTCCACTGTATGTGAAGTGGCCCTTTTCCATGACAGTTGTCTTCTACAGCTGTTCAAACACTCCCCATCACACCACACACGTTCGTCAGCCTTGGAGAACTCTGCTGGTGAAGGTTTTATGAGCAGTTCATGGCATCTGTGCTGTGATAAAGGAATGCAATTTTTTTCTCTCCTACTTATAAGCGTCTCTGCAATTGCACTGATATTTGCACCGAGCTGGTGGGCTTGTGGAGCTGTGTAATGCAAATGATCAAAAGAAGCTTGCAATGGGATTTCATCCATTTACAACAAAATGATCAGTAAGCCCTCTTCCAGACTGTTACATAGAGTAAAGTCTTCTCCCCACCAGTTTCATGAAATTGCAAGACTCTCATAGCAAAGAATGACTGATGTTCTGATTTATGATTTGATACAGAACAGAAAAAAACCCCTGAACTCCCCCAAATCCCACAAACCCTGTAACTGATCTCAGGAATGAAGGTAGTTGTTGACACTGTGATGATTGAAAAGGACTGTAACTACTCAGGTGGCATTCAGGGCCTGAGAGATTTTGCCCTCTGAAGAAAGGCAGTCTCCATTAACTGCAGTTTCAACATTTCTGGCTTAGCAGGACTGTTTTGGTTTTGGTTTGGTTTGCTTGTTTGGATATTTTATTGGTGTCTGATGTTTTTGTTTGTTTGTTTTAATTTTTTGTCACATTAATGCACTTTAAGCTTTTGAAAAGAAGTGATTGCTACTCCTGGGAGGATTCTAAAGTGGGAACTTTTCTGATTGAGAGAGTGTATGATCTGATTAGGTGACTTTCAGCAGTGTGAAATTCCAGCAGAGATATTTATCTCCCAAGTAAGCTAAAGCTGGTCTTCTGTTTTTAATGGAAGAATAGGTTTCTGAACCATAACTCAGTTATACTTACAACTGAGCCATCAAGGTTGAGTAGTGAGCTGGTATTTAACATGGAAAGAAATGGTGAGGAGATGTTGGATACATGAATAAGAGCTATTGCAGAGATAGTTCAGAAACTGGTGCTCTCTCTCTCTCTCTCCCCCCCTCTCTCCTCTGAAAGTCTAAAACTATCCAATGAACAACAGAGGCATCCACACTGTTCCCTTCCAGGCATGACACTGTGCCAGTCTGTCAGTTTATCATCTGCCTCAGGCCACTTTACGAAAAATGAAAAAATGTTCGGAGAAATGGACAGTCATTTCAGGGTTTTTTGTATTCTCAGGAGTGTGGAGTTCCATTCCAGTAGCAGAAGTTAAGCAAAAAGCAATCCATGGTCTTAACATTTCCTTCCAACTGTACTAGTAACAGCTACTTTGTTCTTTAAGAAATTAAAGACTATTATCTAGCATGAGACTTTGAGCCAAATCATCCTGTGATAATCAAAGCAGATAATGAAAAAGCTGAATCCAGTGGATTTCTGATTATATTGAAATATCACTGCAAACCTCTCCTACACCTTCTCACTTGCAGGTGCTGTAATGAGTATCATGATCTCCGCAATCATGTGTATTTATTTAAATGTCCACTTTCTCTTACTTGAATGCTTTTTTTTTATGCTCCAATAGAAGACAGACAGAAGGCTGTCACTGGAATTCGTCTGTATGCTTTTGTGTTGACTAATGTTATTGAATTGAAGGTGTTGCCCAGTCTCAGTCACTGAAGTGCTGTCAGTCCTTCCCAAAACCTTTGGCCTTTACCCTGGTGATCTATGGAATTAGGAGCAATGTGGTACATTAACCAGAACTGTGAAATGTTGCTCTGATTGTAGATTCTGATAGTGAATAAGCAATTGCAAGAAGGGGAGAATTAATGATTTCCAGATTCTATCCCTGTCCCCAAATATAGTAGAATTTTTACTAGTTTGAGAATAACTGAACGACAATTATTACAGAACCACATACTGTTATTTCTACAAAAGAACTGCCCCTTGTGACACAGTCATCATCATCATCATCATCATCATCATCATTGTAGTTTGATGTGCCAGCTGTGTAAACCCTGGTTCTGATTTTGCACTCTTCTTCATTGCTATAAACATTGAAAAGTTTGATCTTAGAAATTAAAACAACACTTTGACATGGCAGGAGGCAGAACATAACTCAGTTCCAGTGCTAGGCCTTTTGTTTGATTTTGGTGTCTTCTCTCCAAGTGCCTTCTTTCATAAAATTGCATCCTGTTATACTTACCCTTCAAACTTCCTGCACAGAACCCCTGCAAACAACAGCATCAGAACTGTGTGATTGATTTTCTGACTTTGGAGTTGCTAATGGAAATAGGATAGGGAATCATAGAATCACAGAAGGAAGTGACCTTTAAAGGTCATGTAGCCCAGAAACTGAGCAGACATATCTTCACTGCTCAGGTTGCTCAAAGCCCTGTCCAACCAGATGTTGAATGTTTCCAGGGATGGTGCATCCATCACCTCTCTGGAAAACCTGTTCCAGTATTTCACCACCTTCATTTAAAAAAAAAAAAAAATTCTTACTGGCTCCTTTTAGAATTTGACTTCCAGTTTCCAAAAATGACCTGCATATTTAAAAAAACCAAAACTTTGGAAAAAGACCTTGTGCAAAAGGGAGCAGAATATTTTACCAACAGTAAATTGATTCCCCTGTCTTTTGTTGATGATCAATGATGCAGACCATTTTTAGAATAATTTTATTTATCTGTAGGATAAAACACTACATAAGAAAACTAGAGGTGTGGAAATTTGGCAGATGTAATGGGCACACCAGTTGTTGGAAATATTAAATTTAATATGTAAATTTGGAATACTTACCCTCTTTCATTTGGACATACATACACAAAGTGCACCCATGTGAATCTCAGGTGATGAAGTAATAGGAGGCACTGGAATAACCTTTGAGCTGTTTCAATGCAATCTGTCTCTAACTCAGTAACAGCAGTGACTGCAGTCACACAGAGGCAAAGCACTTTCACTATAATATTCTGCATTAATGTGCTGCTTAAGATTTGCTTCAAGTTTTTGTGCTTTTTGATGTAGTTATATCCTAAAATTCTGAAACAGTATTGCTGCTCCTTGCTGTTGCAAGGTGTCCCTCCTCTCCCTTCAAACAATATTGCAATGATTTCAAAGCAGACATTCCTCTCCTCCCTGAAAGTGCTAACCTCAAACTGTCTTCTACGTTACTGAAGTTTATGATAATGTGATAAGAATGAATGTTTTGATCCACTAGCTTGTAGTTAAATGAGATCTATTTTGCTGACAATAAAAATATGGAGTGTCTTGACTGCTTCCTTGTGTCTAAAATAACTATCAGGAACCAATTTTTCTGTTTCTCTAGCAGCATTAATAGACATTCCCTGACAAATTGTTTGTATTGTTACATATGGGTCCACACTAATTTTTTAATTAAATCTGTTGTTCCACAGCAATCCACTTCAGGTATTTCTTTATACAATGTTTGTATAAAGTTCCAGATACTGATTGCTGGTTCGCACTGTGAACTGTCAAGGCCCTGTTTTTTAAAGTCATTGACAGTTTAGTGAAAACTGCAGAACAGTTCTCTCTTCTTCAGAGAAGAAATTGTGTTTTCATGTTCATGGAATGATGTATGTTGGACAGTGAAGCAACTGTCCTTGCTATAGCTGCTTGCAATAAAATGCACATATATACAGAGTTTTTTCAGTAAGGCACATGCAAAACAGATACAGATAGCTCAGTTTTATAATGTGCCAGTGTATAATCATAGTTCACTGAATTTGATGTTTACACCGCTTCTTAAATTATTACTGTGATTCAAGTGGATTTTTGAAAGCTTCCTAAATGGGAATGAACCAATTCAACAAATACTTGGTTCATAGAGGGTAATACTTAGATCAATTAACTATTGATTTTAAGAATAACGTTCTTTATCTCTGAAATTACAGCATTTAAATCAAGCTCTCAACTGTGCACTGAGAACTCTCTGGCAAGAGTTGTGTCCTGCCCTGAGAAATCTACAATCCAAGACAAGAAACTAGTGAAGATGTAAGCAAGCATCTCTGAGATGGGCCATATGAAAACCCTCTGGTCTTGCTACTGTTTTATGCTCAGTTGATAATTGCAAATTGTTTCCTCTCTGCTGCTCCAAAGAAGCACGCTCTACAGTCAACCCTCTGCATACATAAAAACCTTGTCCTTAGAACACCTTCCTACCCATTAATCAAATGCATCAGTTGGCTGAAGTTCTCCTTTTTCTGCAGAGAATCAACTGAGACTGTATGTTGGAAAGAATCAGGACTAGGAAAGAAAACACTGCTCTGTAAGCTCAACCAGCCTAGTATATAGTACCTATAGTACCAGAATAAATGATTCTTTGAAATCTCTGAGAAGTTTTAAGTTAATCTAAGAATTTTAATATAAAACATCAATATATTCAAGCTTCCAGGGGAACAATCTGCAACACATACTAATCAACTCTTTTATTGGTGTAGTCAGGCTGCTCTGACAGCCACTTGGCAATGCCATACTATGCATTGTTCTGTCTACGTCATGGATGGAAAACTGAGGAGAAAGTACTTGCTTCCTAGAATTCCCAAGGACATAGCAGGGCAAATAATTAATTCCTTTGCATTTCAACTGAAACATAATAAAATGATAAGAATAGGTTTTAAAGAGGTACAAGGCGCATGCAGCTGCATTTATGCTCCTTCTGCCCAAGGATGTCCATAGTGCTTCCTTGTATTATCTTTTATGGCGGACATGAAACAGAATCCAATAGATTCAGATGAGAGTTAGGTCTTTTTTCAATCTTACAGTCCTATTAATTTGCTTGGTCTCCTGGGGAAAATACCTATGACTGTTAAAGCGATAGAGACTGGCTCATTCTAACACGGTACTCTGGAAATACTGCTGAGATGCTTGAGAATGCTGGCATGCTTTTTCCTCCTGTGTCTCAGTGCTGGGGATGTGCCTCACCCACTCCCGCTGGTAAGACTGTATGATATTCCACATATGAAATAACCAGGAATGGATCATAAATGTCAATGTGCAAAAGGTCAGCTTCATAGCATTGGCTGTGGACAGCCTACACACACGTATCAGGGTATCAATCTCATTCTAAAGCAACTGACCTTTAACAAATACTGATCTCGCTGGGGTGGGGCTGGTGGAAGGAGTGGCTCAGCAAATAGCAGAGGGTCATCCTAGCTGCTCACCTGGGCTTAAAGCAAAATAGTTTCAACAGACTCTTGGTCTGGTGGAACTGATGCTGCAAGAAGACATGTAGTCAGTCCAGGTTTTTTGATTGTGCTAAGATCTTTAGCCACCACCTCTTCACAACCAGCCTCAATGCTCTCCTCCTATTTTCTGTGAAGGGCAAGGATAGGCTATTTTGAAATGCTTTTTACATATGGTACCAATATGTTTCCACTGCTTCTTCACTTCAAAGAGGAGTTGCCATTTATGTGTTTGTTCAACATTTTTCCTTCAAGATTATTTGAAGTATAGCACTGAACATTGTTCAGGTAAAGCAAGAATCATTGAAAGTGATTTTTGAGCATTTTTAAGATGAGTTTCCAGTATCAGTAGTTGGTGAACAGGATGTTAGGAGAATCTGAAAAAGCATTGCCTTGGCGAACTACAAAAGCAACCACCATTGTGCTTCTTTTCTTGACACATGAACACAAATGATCTTGTGTCAGAACTACCTCCTCATAATACACAATAAGTGACCTACTTAAAGACAAATATATATGAATCCTGAAAAGTGAGGGCATTTTTCAACCATAGCACAGCTGACCACTAACAAAAGGAAAAGGTAAAGTGATATAGTCAGGAACTCAGTATCTTCTTGGGAAGATCTATTCTAAAACCTTACATCTCCAGTACTTTCCAAAGACTTGGGTTAAATATTCAGGTATATAATTGAATGCTAAATTAATAAAATCTTTGTATTCAATTGTGCCTACTTATGAGCCACCATCTCTCCTATCGACTGGTAAGAAGATATTGCCAATATCTAATTAAATAGATCCTTTAGTTTACAACAGTTTTGTCTTCTTGTTGGTCATAAGTAGTTCTGACAGCTGTTTTGATGATCTGTGCAATTCTTTCTCTATATGTATATATATCTTCATATATTAAACGCCTCTATATATAGTTTTTCTTTAGTGGGAAAGACGGAAGGCAGAAGTTTTTGGTTTCTGTCATTCTTCACTACTTCAGCAGCTCCTTCCCTAAATACATTCATTTAGTTCTTTGAGCACGGGATAATCTGCCAATTTGTCTTTTGAAACTCCTTAGTTTGGGGCCACTCCCTGACAGGAAAAGACACAATCAAAACTTTTCTAGTTTTATTATATGATAGACTTACATGCTGATTTTGGGGGTTTTGCAGCTCTGCAACAAATAAGTTCCCTTCTCAGCATCACATTGCAACCTAACACTAAACTAATGTTCATAGCCTGCTAGAAAATGAGACTTTAGAGAAAGATATTTTCCTGGGGCTAAAATACAGAAAAAAATCTCAAACTTGTGAGATATCCCTCATAGCTTACAACTCAAAGAAGCCTAGAATTTACTTGTCTGGACAGCACCTCCACTCATGCCCTGAGCTCTGTGCAAAAGGTATGAAAACTAGAACAGTCAGTATGGGCCCATAACAAAACGTAAAGGAATCCAATTAAAAACCCCTGAAATTAAGACTGACATAACTGCACCTGCTGTGGTGTGGACTGTGTATAGTAATATACCAAAATGGTGATGCCCGTGAGAACAAAGGCATACTCTTTTTTTTTCCCAGAGCAATGGAAAAAAAGCTACATGCCCCTCCTTCAATGGACTTGTTATTCTGAGTGACATTGCTGAAGGTCAGAAGTGAGATAGATCACCAATTTACAATACAGTTTTTCATTATCATCTTTGCGGACTCCTAACCACTGAAATACTTTTAAAGGTCTGTGTATATACGATCACTTTTTCAAGATACCTATACCCAAGGTCTCTTCTGTTTATGCAAAGCATATTTGCTTTTTTAAACTCAGGAGCTGCAGGGTTTAACTTACATTCATGGTGAAACAAAATGCCACATTATTATTAGAATTTTTGTTTTTAGTGGTAATTGCATAGCAGATTCAAAAGCATTTTGAGAACTACAGAGTTCAGACTTACAGAAAAGGTCAGACAATTTCCAGAGTATTTTCTCTAGGCATGCATGAAGAATATGAAAACAAGATACAGAAGCACATAAGTGGGTACTTAATATAGTTTGCTTTAAATTATTCTTCCAGGGTTTCACATTATTTCATTAGACATCTGTGCTGAGTTTGGAAATTTTGGAGCTGGACTCTTGTTTCATATTATTACTGTGCCAACTAATTTGAGGATTTCTTCCACACTATCTTCTGTTGTCCTTTAGCCATCTAGGGTTCCTTCATAATAATATATGCAGAAAATTAGTTTAATATGCTGGTTTTGATTGGGATAGAGTTAGTTTCCTTCACAATAGCTTGTATGCTGGTGCGTTTTAAAATTGTTATTAAAGGAGTGTTGACAACACAGGGATGTTCTGGTTGTTGCTGAGCAGTGCTTGTACAGTGTCAAGGTATTTTGCTCTTCTCACAATGCCCCACCAGCAAGGTTGGGGATGCACAAGGAGCTGGGCAGGGATACAGCTGGGACAGCAAATGCCAGCTGATGAAAAGGATATTCCATACAATATGATGTTGTGCTCAGCAATAAAAGCTAGGGAAAGAAGTAGGAAGAGGGCGGACATTTGTCTTTCCAAAAACACCCTGTTACATGTGGTTAGTGTATTTCTATTCGTTTTGGTCACATCAAACACACATCCAACATACACAGAAGTGAGAATTGCTTGTTTGCAACCACTGAGCATTGTCTTTGCTTGCCAGCTTCAGTATGCACACAAGTAACCCTTCTCTGTTTGCATTTGCCACCTACGTGCATATTTTACCTTTGAGACCTGGGAAAAACCCTGTGACACAAAAAAATAGTCAGCAGTGGTGAGAGTCCTGTTTGACTAGTTCAACATGCCAATAAATAAAACAAAATCTAGCAAGGACAGGAGAATCTTTTAAAAGTGATTAAACTTGTAAAAGTGATTTTAAAAAGTGAGACTTTTAAAAGTGATTAAAAGGAAAGGAAATGCATGAAACTAATCCAGAAGTGACTAACCACTGTTTAACTTTTCTGCAAGTGATGTTTCATCCATGGTTTTGGCACTAAAAATTTGGAAGAAAAGAAAAAGCTAGAGCTTTTTAGTATGGAAAACCAAATTTCATGATATAGAACATAAAGCTACAAGAGAAGAAATTACTTAGTTTTCAGAGAAGACAAGCTTAGTTCAACTTTTCTTTCCTTGTTGCTGTGTGAGCCCAAAAACAGTTAGTGAGGGAAGCCCATGGACAGAACTGAGAATCTTCCCTCTAGCCATTTTTCCTGTGTTTAGGAGGAGATACAGAGCATGGGTAGAACAAGTTACAATCTTCACAGTCTCTGTGAAGAGAGAAGTGGGTCCTTAAGGGCATGAAATACTTCAGGAAGGGACATCAGCAGGTTATTTTGCCCATGCTCCTGTTGAAGGTGAGGTCTCCTGTGAGGTCTGACAAGGTTGCTCTGGGATTTCTCCAATTTGAAAGCTTCTGAAAGCTTGAAAGAAACTGCACAAGCCCTCCAAAATCTCTTCTAATTTTGAACAGTCCTCATAATTAAAAACCTTTTCCTTACATCCATTTGGAACCCCTCTTGTAACTTTGTCACTTGACTTCCCCTCATGCACTGCTGAGTAGGTTGTCTGCAGATAAAACACTGTGCTGAACATCCATAAGCAAATTAAAGCTGTGAGAATCTCACTAAAAATAAGTATTTTTCCAAATGGTTTGAAGAAAGTTTGGGGATTTTCCACATATTACTCAGTGCAGAAAACATAAACACAGGCAATGCAGTGAGTTACTGTGGCTTCCTACTAACTTGATTTTATAGAGTACCTGGAACAGAGCCCATGATGACTTCAGATCCTATTAATGGAGATGGCTTTACAGGGAGAAACACCACACACTGCTGTAATAAATATTTCTTAACAATGAACAGGAAGGTGCCTAGGTACTTTTACACTTGAAACTGAAAAAGAACATGAAACAGATATTATGACCTGTAGCTATGCTGGAGAATGTAAAAAGTATTCTATGGCAGTTTACAAAGGCAGCAATGGAAATGTTGGTGATCTGTCCTGTTGGGAACCAAACCCTTTCTGCTTTAGTCATGCAGATGCCAGGAAGATCTCAAATATAACATCAAAGTTACACTATGCTTATATTTAACTGACATGAAATGTTGTCAAAGCAATTCCTAAGTATCACTCAAAAAAAAAAAAAAAAAAAAAAAAAAGAAGAAGAAAAAGAAAAAGAAACAAAAGAATTTAAAAATTATGAGGAGAATAATATGAAGATAATGTTTTATTTGGATCTGAAAATAGCACTAAAGAATTTGCCATTCTTCTGGCTGAATCATTTGCATAAGTGTTGTCTAATACCGAAGTCTCCTTTTGACCCTATGTTTCTGCCCATAAGACACCCTGATCTCCATCATTCTTCAACAAGACATGCATGCAACTAATCTGCCAAAATCTGGCAGCACGGAATTTTAAAGTATTTTAAACCTGGAGGGGTTCTTAGATTCCCATGGAAATCTCATGTGCAAAACATGATTGTCTAGATATATTCTTGGGTTGTATTAATGGCCTTCACTTGGGGGGGTGCAGTGCTACAGCTCTTGCTTTCCATATCCTGTTTGAATTTGAAGTTATATTTTCTAGACTGGCACATAACTGAGCAGCTCTCAATTATTTAAAGCTTTTCTACTTAAAAAATTCCTTTGTGGTTTTCTCTCAAACATTATGATAAAGAGGTCAGATGCTGGGCCTCTAACCTTACCCTAACTCTTCATTATGTCAGCTCAGTAACTCACATTTGCCTCTAGAAATTGGGAACTTATGCAAAATTCTGTTTGCCAAGTCTAATAATTTTGTTACATTTTTACATTTCAGCCAACTAGAAAAGTGTTTGAAAAAAAACCCCAACCCAGAATTATGAGGAAAAAAGTAGTCAGAAATAACTTTTAGCAAATAAATAAGGGGCATTTTTATCATCAAAACATCACAAAGTTGTTAGATACTCCTCCATTTCACTTTTGCTCACTTAGTAAAAATGCAGTTTAAAATTGGTCCCCATGGTGTAGTTGCTTCATTCAGGCTCTGCTATATTTGAAAACTACTTAGTTCTCTGCAGTTATAATATTAACTGGGTATTTTCAGAAGGCTTTGTGAATGTGAAACTGGAAATGCAATAGTTTTAATTGTAAAGGAAAATTTTCTGCTGAGCTCAAATCAACACTTGAGAAGATAAATTTGAGACAATCAAGAAATTATTTTCCAATTTAGTTCATTTCAGTGCATTTCATCAAGATTGTTTAAGAAGTTAATATTAAACCTAAGTAAGCTTTTTGATGTCTTTTTCTAAAATCTATAAAGAAATGTCAAAAAAGTAGACTCCTAAAAACCTCAAGATAAGTCATTTTGGCCAGGAACTTTGATATCATTCAGAAAGTGTGCAAATCTAGGCAATTGATTTCCAAGCCTTGAGCCTAGAAGTTGGGCTCTAAATTGTAGTGTTAGGTGCAAGACAGCATCTAGAAATGCAATTTTTAACTGTGAGAGGGCAGCTGTAGGTTCAGAGAACTGTCTGATTTGAACAACCAGAATTTCTCCATTCCATCTTTCTATTTTCTTGCATTCTACATTTCTAATAAATGCAATACTTCATGTGGAGAAGATGAAGGGAAGGAAAAGAAATAATGATCAGACTGAAAATAGAGATATAGAAGACAGAAATAAAATATACAAAAAAGAGAAAAGAGAAAGTGATTCCCAAAAAGTTTACATCATGTCTGTATTATATGCTAACATGAAAATAAGGAAAAGTTTCTTTACCATCACCACAGGAGATGGTGAATGCTCCCTCTAAAACAGCTTGAGCACTGTTTGCACAGTGCAGGTGATCACATACCTGCAGGGAGTGATAAATTTTTACACTGAAAATGAAGGCATTGCCTCAGATTTCCATCTTTCATTTCATACACACGAGATGTATGAGTTTGGTAATGCCTAACTAAAATGGGTAAAACATCACAGTCTGAGAAAGAACAAAGGAAAGGCCTCCATGGTGCACAGTCCATGTTGCCTTAATCTTGCCTTGAACAAGTGGAATGTGTCATGGATAGGGAGTTGTATTAGCCTTGGAGGAGTGATGATTTTCATGGGATATTTATGCATGAGCAAGTGAAGGTCTGTTCCACATCAGGGGCTGAACTTGATGAAGGACTTGAGTTCATTCAGCCTTGGCTTGACTTGCAAAAAGGGAAACAACTTCTGTAGACATGCCAACAGAGTGAGGATGAGCTCCTTCTACAGACAACAGAGCACTCCTAACTCTCAGCATTCATTATTTCTCATCAAAGCAATGAAGAACATCTGAAATATTTTCTTTATTAGCTGAAAGGACAGCTTGGAGGAGTCTGTTTAGAGTCCCTTAAGCTTGCTCCAGAGCTGTGTGCATGATTTATTATTCGTTTGGGAAAGCACGAGAATCATTCCATCTGAATATGTGGTTTCAATTATTCCCGTTCTTCTAGCGCTATGTGGCTTTGGCTTTGCCAATTTTCCTTTCCAGAAACTATTTCTTCTTCTGTTTGTCAAACAATACACAAGACAATAGACATTGTTTCACATTGTCTATTGTCTAATAGAACAATGTTGGAGGCTTCCAGGCATTATCAAAATTACCCAATACTTAGAAAATAAAGGCACTCATTACACTTTCAAGCTACAACTCAATATAAGTAGGTGGAAAAGAAAGGAAAGAATCAATGATTTGTTAGGTCCAACACTTCCCATATTTACTAGAACAGGAGTGCAAATTATTTTCATTAATATATACTGAAATCCTGGCATAGCAGAGATCCAAGTCAGTGGGATTAAGAGACATTCTGATTTTTCCATTTGTGGTTGAGTTTTTCCTGATCAGCATCCTTGGCCAGCCCATGGCTGAATCTCATTATTCTCTCCCAGCTCAGAGACTGCCAGTACATATGTGAGAAAGAGATGTTTCCCAGAGATGTGTAGCAAATGTGACAGGAAACCCTAAAACATTGTGACATGAGGATGGATCCAATACATTGCACACATCAGATTTTGCCAGGCCTTTTTCTTTTTGTTTTCTGCTTAAGGCATAAATAGGAGAAAACAACGCTCTGGTCTGCCAGTCACAGTGTGAAGTGTTGCTTGCCTTAACCTTAAATAGTCATAAAGGTAAAAGAAGATAGCAGAGGATCAGAGGGGATAAAGGCAGATACGCTATTTATGTTTCTCCCAGTGGACTCTGACTCCAAAGAATCAGAGATGAAAAAATCCTATACAAGCTGAGGAAGGTAGAAGGAAAAAACAGCTCCAGTTTCTCATTACAGACAGAGAACTGGCCATGAGAACATGGAATAAAACAGAAAAATGCAAGCTAGAAAAGCTATTGATCATTGAGGGGGGACAATGACCCCTAGCTATTCCCACAGTGCTTACTAGGGACAGCAATTTCCTTACAGAAGATTAGAAAACTGAATGTTGTCCTCTAGATAAGCATATAAAGAACTCTGAGCTATGGCCTCATTCATATCTGTGTGCCTGTCACTTAATGAATATTCATGTGTGCACACTCGTGTGTATGAATTCACTTTCAGCCTCTGTAATAATATTTTCCTTTCAGTACTTATGAAAGTTGAATATCAGTCTGGTGGCAGTCCTTTAGGGATACCTTTATATCTTGATGATGCTTTTAGCTGAGTGGTGTCAGATTAAAAGCTTTTTCTCATAATAGCTGCCTAATTTACTTCATAAACTGTCAAATTATAGTTGACATTTCCAGTACCTGTTCATGTTGGGCCATGTCAGTATTCAGATGTCCCTGCTTCAAAGAGAAACAATGTGTGAATCAAGCTTCTACTCTGAGGAAAATGTGAATGCTGCAGAATAATAATGAATAAGTTGAACTGGGAAAGAAAAGAGGAGAAATTAAATGCATTTAGTAAATTCAATAAATTAGCACTCAGAACTGCAAAGTTAACTTTGAAGTTAAATGTGGGAAGAAAGAGAGAATAGAATTTGTGTTTATGTGTATATATGTGTGTGTGTGTGTGTTTGCTGATTCTGCTCAGCTATTTAGAGGTGTAATAGAAGAATGGAATAGAGAAGACTATGGGTTCACATTTCTCCCTATTTCTGTATTTCATACCTTTGATAGAAGTTGCTTTGTAAATGTAAAACATCTTGAAAACATTGAGCTTTTTTCTCTTAACACACAACTCTTCTGCAGCATCTGTCTCTAAAAGAACAATGTCAGAATTGGTACTGTAAGGCAACAGATGAAGCTCATCAAAAGTCCTGTACTATAGATCTCCTATTCCCTGGCTGTTCTGGTAAAAGCTTTCTTAATAAGTGGAAGCATATGCAGATGTACAATGCTGGACATATGCTCCCAATTTGTGATTGCATCTTGGTCTGTAAGACCAAATCATGTGGTCAGTTCAGCTGAAAGCCTTCCTCATGTTTGGTTTCAGGAGTGTGCAACATATAACAGGCTTTCATCTAGTTTCCTGTCAATTTATCTTGACTGTTGACTTGCCATTAACATTTTACATTTCTATATTCTTAACCATGCAAAGATGTCAAAACACTTGATGTATCCTATGGAGTAGGACATAATTATTCATCCCAGCAACAGTCAAATTCAAGGAGTTGAAATGAAGAGTCATTTAAAATTCCCATAGTTTAGAGGGAGCTTGCATTCAAATCGGGCCCACAATAAGTGTTCAAATGAAATACTGTCCAAAATTGCACAAGAAAATACTACTGGACCTCAGGGAAAATTGCACTTCCCTTTGTTCTTACATCTTACAACCACAGAACTCTCTTCCCATCATGATCTTCTATAGCAATGTCAAGTGGTCCAGTTTTACTGAAATTTTTCATTTGGCTCTTTGTGGAGAGTTAGCTGATCTAGAATAAGACTGACTGGCACACTCAATAGAAATGAGCATTTCCTGTACCACAGCATCTGCCTGAATGCAGAAATTTGTCACTTTCCAGGAGCAGCAGGTAGGTTAAGTTGTTTATTGGCAATTTTCCATGTTGACAATGCTCTCTTCAGTCCACAAATATCCAAATAGTTTACAACTGCTTCTTTCTCAAGATTGTTTTTCCCATTGGACATACAAGCAATCAGTAGTGGTGATGTTTCTCATTCAGACAACAACTCCGTCTGGAGTTGGAATCTTCAAGCAATATGTCTTCTATTGTTTTCTATAGCCAGATCTCAAGTTTTAATAATAGCAAAATTACAGACACCACTGATGGCTATCAGCTTCCAGATGTATGAGGCAAATGATGCTAATGATGCATAGCTAAGTGAATAAATTTCTCTATTTAGAGAAGTGATGTCCTAACAATGTGCTCGCGTGGGGCTGTTTCCTCCAACAGACCCTTTGTATCTGCCTTGTCTTAAAGGCTCTTTGTTCAGGAGAGTGTTGCAACTGAAGAACACATTAAAATGCTTTTCCTTCTTTCCTTATATACAGGTGATGTCAGTGTTTGTTAATATTGTTCTATTTAGAGCTTATTTTCAAGCTGGGAGGTATGTTAGCCTTTTCTTTTGTTCATGCAGAGAGGTGAAAGAGTCAGTGGTGCTAAATTATATGTCCTGTGTACCAGGAAGGGTCATGGAGGTTGATTCCTCTCTGTAACTAGACTATACTACCTTATAGTCCTGTTCACAAACTTATCAAACTTTAAATCAATCCTACAAACAGTAACAAATAAAGAAATCTCACAAACAAATGCAGGATCATGAAAAACATACAAACAATGGCAACAGAAACCAGGCATATTTCTGTACATGAGCCCATCTGCTTGATTCCAACTAAAACTGCTCAGTTAATTTCTGACATCAGACAGTGGATTTCCCATAACTTTCATCATCATGTAAGTATTAGGCGACTGCTCAATGTCACGTTTTCTCAATGGTCCATAGTGGGAAACTGCTCCAGATAGGAATTCAGCCTGATTCGAGTGCCTCTCTCAGCTACAGGGTGAACTTGTTGGCTCCCTGACTAGTGACATACAGATGTCTGCCACTTACGTTGGATGCCTGCCTCTGCAGTGTTATGCGTCAAGGAAATTTATTTTCTTAGCCCTCAATTAGCAGGATGTCCCTGTGATAAGATACTTCTTACTTTTTAAACATACATGTGTGACTAGTCTAAATTAACAATGACTGCAGGTTAGTGATTTTTATGACCTCTGAAAGCAGAAATAGTTTGAGGTGCACATTTTGACTTTGATTTCACTGCAAGTAGTCTACTTTTTAACAGCAATTTCACCCACTTGGGAGCCTTTTCTATATTATGGTAAATATTTAGACAGCTGCATTTGAATTTGAACTACAACAGCATTGAAATACTACATAAAACTTAACATTTCATGGTTTCCTTTCAATTTCCCTTTAAGAGAGGTACATTGTATTTCCCCTTTTTAAACAATACATCTGAACAGGTGATATCTTTGAAATTCCAGTGAAAGTGTCCATTTAGTTCATATTTGCACTTCAGATAAACCATAGTTACAGAAAACAAAAGGAATTCAACTCTGTTGCTTGCCTCAGTATCACTTTGGAGATCTGCCATCTGCTTTGACCTCAGTAGCCTCATTTGTAGTATGAACTGAATGCTTCCAGATCTCAGCATTAAGGCTGCTTTTCAATCAGAAATCCAGAAGGGATTTTTAACATGTCAAGAACACTTCCTGGAAACTGCTGGACCTGTGGTAGCTCAGTTCTAACTCAGAACATTATTCCACAAGTATGAGGATATTATTTACTGTAAGTAACCCACTTCCAAATGAGATCAACATTTCTAACACTTTAAAACCAGATCCCTGAAGACTAAATGAGATACCATAGCTTCATTGATTTTCAGGATTATTTCCTCTTCATATACTTGGTTTGTTTGTTGGACCTTTCCTTTCCTTTCCTTTCCTTTCCTTTCCTTTCCTTTCCTTTCCTTTCCTTTC